>ML133496.1:117984-128262 GCA_003864495.1 Nemopilema nomurai | reverse complement strand
TCGATTTTGCCGGTAACTTTAAAGCTTTGTAACTCGGAAATATTCATCATACAGTGACGAAACATCATATGCTTCATATTGAACGGTCTTTTAATTAGACTATTTTGAAAATTCGAATTTTTGGTCAAAATTGGTCATTTTTGCAAGGCTATAGCCTTTGCTTTTTCATCGATTTTGCCGGTAACTTTAAAGCTTTGTAACTCGGAAATATTCATCATACAGTGACGAAACAAGCATCATTATGCTTCATATTGAACGGTCTTTTAATTAGACTATTTTTGAAAATTCGAATTTTTGGTCAAAATTGGTCATTTTTGCAAGGCTATAGCCTTTGCTTTTTCATCGATTTTGCCGGTAACTTTAAAGCTTTGTAACTCGGAAATATTCATCATACAGTGACGAAACAAGCATCATTATGCTTCATTGAACGGTCTTTTTAATTAGACTATTTTTGAAAATTCGAATTTTTGGTCAAAATTGGTCATTTTTGCAAGGCTATAGCCTTTGCTTTTTCATCGATTTTGCCGGTAACTTTAAAGCTTTGTAACTCGGAAATATTCATCATACAGTGACGAAACAAGCATCATATGCTTCATATTGAACGGTCTTTTAATTAGACTATTTTTGAAAATTCGAATTTTTGGTCAAAATTGGTCATTTTTGCAAGGCTATAGCCTTTGCTTTTTCATCGATTTTGCCGGTAACTTTAAAGCTTTGTAACTCGGAAATATTCATCATACAGTGACGAAACAAGCATCATTATGCTTCATATTGAACGGTCTTTTAATTAGACTATTTTTGAAAATTCGAATTTTTGGTCAAAATTGGTCATTTTTGCAAGGCTATAGCCTTTGCTTTTTCATCGATTTTGCCGGTAACTTTAAAGCTTTGTAACTCGGAAATATTCATCATACAGTGACGAAACAAGCATCATTATGCTTCATATTGAACGGTCTTTTAATTAGACTATTTTTGAAAATTCGAATTTTTGGTCAAAATTGGTCATTTTTGCAAGGCTATAGCCTTTGCTTTTTCATCGATTTTGCCGGTAACTTTAAAGCTTTGTAACTCGGAAATATTCATCATACAGTGACGAAACAAGCATCATTGCTTCATATTGAACGGTCTTTTTAATTAGACATTTTTGAAAATTCGAATTTTTGGTCAAAATTGGTCATTTTTGCAAGGCTATAGCCTTTGCTTTTTCATCGATTTTGCCGGTAACTTTAAAGCTTTGTAACTCGGAAATATTCATCATACAGTGACGAAACAAGCATCATTATGCTTCATATTGAACGGTCTTTTAATTAGACTATTTTTGAAAATTCGAATTTTTGGTCAAAATTGGTCATTTTTGCAAGGCTATAGCCTTTGCTTTTTCATCGATTTTGCCGGTAACTTTAAAGCTTTGTAACTCGGAAATATTCATCATACAGTGACGAAACAAGCATCATTATGCTTCATATTGAACGGTCTTTTAATTAGACTATTTTTGAAAATTCGAATTTTTGGTCAAAATTGGTCATTTTTCAAGGCTATAGCCTTTGCTTTTTCATCGATTTTGCCGGTAACTTTAAAGCTTTGTAACTCGGAAATATTCATCATACAGTGACGAAACAAGCATCATTATGCTTCATTGAACGGTCTTTTAATTAGACTATTTTTGAAAATTCGAATTTCAAAATTGGTCATTTTTGCAAGGCTATAGCCTTTGCTTTTTCATCGATTTTGCCGGTAACTTTAAAGCTTTGTAACTCGGAAATATTCATCATACAGTGACGAAACAAGCATCATTATGCTTCATATTGAACGGTCTTTTAATTAGACTATTTTTGAAAATTCGAATTTTTGGTCAAAATTGGTCATTTTTGCAAGGCTATAGCCTTTGCTTTTTCATCGATTTTGCCGGTAACTTTAAAGCTTTGTAACTCGGAAATATTCATCATACAGTGACGAAACAAGCATCATTATGCTTCATATTGAACGGTCTTTTAATTAGACTATTTTTGAAAATTCGAATTTTTGGTCAAAATTGGTCATTTTTGCAAGGCTATAGCCTTTGCTTTTTCATCGATTTTGCCGGTAACTTTAAAGCTTTGTAACTCGGAAATATTCATCATACAGTGACGAAAAAGCATCATTATGCTTCATATTGAACGGTCTTTTAATTAGACTATTTTTGAAAATTCGAATTTTTGGTCAAAATTGGTCATTTTTGCAAGGCTATAGCCTTTGCTTTTTCATCGATTTTGCCGGTAACTTTAAAGCTTTGTAACTCGGAAATATTCATCATACAGTGACGAAACAAGCATCATTATGCTTCATATTGAACGGTCTTTTAATTAGACTATTTTTGAAAATTCGAATTTTTGGTCAAAATTGGTCATTTTTGCAAGGCTATAGCCTTTGCTTTTTCATCGATTTTGCCGGTAACTTTAAAGCTTTGTAACTCGGAAATATTCATCATACAGTGACGAAACAAGCATCATTATGCTTCATATTGAACGGTCTTTTAATTAGACTATTTTTGAAAATTCGAATTTTTGGTCAAAATTGGTCATTTTTGCAAGGCTATAGCCTTTGCTTTTTCATCGATTTTGCCGGTAACTTTAAAGCTTTGTAACTCGGAAATATTCATCATACAGTGACGAAACAAGCATCATTATGCTTCATATTGAACGGTCTTTTAATTAGACTATTTTTGAAAATTCGAATTTTTGGTCAAAATTGGTCATTTTTGCAAGGCTATAGCCTTTGCTTTTTCATCGATTTTGCCGGTAACTTTAAAGCTTTGTAACTCAGGAAATATTCATCATACAGTGACGAAAAAGCATCATTATGCTTCATATTGAACGGTCTTTTAATTAGACTATTTTTGAAAATTCGAATTTTGGTCAAAATTGGTCATTTTTGCAAGGCTATAGCCTTTGCTTTTTCATCGATTTTGCCGGTAACTTTAAAGCTTTGTAACTCGGAAATATTCATCATACAGTGACGAAACAAGCATCATTATGCTTCATATTGAACGGTCTTTTAATTAGACTATTTTTGAAAATTCGAATTTTTGGTCAAAATTGGTCATTTTTGCAAGGCTATAGCCTTTGCTTTTTCATCGATTTTGCCGGTAACTTTAAAGCTTTGTAACTCGGAAATATTCATCATACAGTGACGAAACAAGCATCATTATGCTTCATATTGAACGGTCTTTTAATGACTATTTTTGAAAATTCGAATTTTTGGTCAAAATTGGTCATTTTTGCAAGGCTATAGCCTTTGCTTTTTCATCGATTTTGCCGGTAACTTTAAAGCTTTGTAACTCGGAAATATTCATCATACAGTGACGAAACAAGCATCATTATGCTTCATATTGAACGGTCTTTTAATTAGACTATTTTTGAAAATTCGAATTTTTGGTCAAAATTGGTTTTTTGCAAGGCTATAGCCTTTGCTTTTTCATCGATTTTGCCGGTAACTTTAAAGCTTTGTAACTCAAATATCATCATACAGTGACGAAACAAGCATCATTATGCTTCATATTGAACGGTCTTTTAATTAGACTATTTTTGAAAATTCGAATTTTTGGTCAAAATTGGTCATTTTTGCAAGGCTATAGCCTTTGCTTTTTCATCGATTTTGCCGGTAACTTTAAAGCTTTGTAACTCGGAAATATTCATCATACAGTGACGAAACAAGCATCATTATGCTTCATATTGAACGGTCTTTTAATTAGACTATTTTTGAAAATTCGAATTTTTGGTCAAAATTGGTCATTTTTGCAAGGCTATAGCCTTTGCTTTTTCATCGATTTTGCCGGTAACTTTAAAGCTTTGTAACTCGGAAATATTCATCATACAGTGACGAAACAAGCATCATTATGCTTCATATTGAACGGTCTTTAATTAGACTATTTTTGAAAATTCGAATTTTTGGTCAAAATTGGTCATTTTTGCAAGGCTATAGCCTTTGCTTTTTCATCGATTTTGCCGGTAACTTTAAAGCTTTGTAACTCGGAAATATTCATCATACAGTGACGAAACAAGCATCATTATGCTTCATATTGAACGGTCTTTTAATTAGACTATTTTTGAAAATTCGAATTTTTGGTCAAAATTGGTCATTTTTGCAAGGCTATAGCCTTTGCTTTTTCATCGATTTTGCCGGTAACTTTAAAGCTTTGTAACTCGGAAATATTCATCATACAGTGACGAAACAAGCATCATTATGCTTCATATTGAACGGTCTTTTAATTAGACTATTTTTGAAAATTCGAATTTTTGGTCAAAATTGGTCATTTTTGCAAGGCTATAGCCTTTGCTTTTTCATCGATTTTGCCGGTAACTTTAAAGCTTTGTAACTCGGAAATATTCATCATACAGTGACGAAACAAGCATCATTATGCTTCATATTGAACGGTCTTTTTAATTAGACTATTTTTGAAAATTCGAATTTTTGGTCAAAATTGGTCATTTTTGCAAGGCTATAGCCTTTGCTTTTTCATCGATTTTGCCGGTAACTTTAAAGCTTTGTAACTCGGAAATATTCATCATACAGTGACGAAACAAGCATCATTATGCTTCATATTGAACGGTCTTTTTAATTAGACTATTTTTGAAAATTCGAATTTTTGGTCAAAATTGGTCATTTTTGCAAGGCTATAGCCTTTGCTTTTTCATCGATTTTGCCGGTAACTTTAAAGCTTTGTAACTCGGAAATATTCATCATACAGTGACGAAACAAGCATCATTATGCTTCATATTGAACGGTCTTTTAATTAGACTATTTTTGAAAATTCGAATTTTTGGTCAAAATTGGTCATTTTTGCAAGGCTATAGCCTTTGCTTTTTCATCGATTTTGCCGGTAACTTTAAAGCTTTGTAACTCGGGAAATATTCATCATACAGTGACGAAACAAGCATCATTATGCTTCATATTGAACGGTCTTTTAATTAGACTATTTTTGAAAATTCGAATTTTTGGTCAAAATTGGTCATTTTTGCAAGGCTATAGCCTTTGCTTTTTCATCGATTTTGCCGGTAACTTTAAAGCTTTGTAACTCGGAAATATTCATCATACAGTGACGAAACAAGCATCATTATGCTTCATATTGAACGGTCTTTTAATTAGACTATTTTTGAAAATTCGAATTTTTGGTCAAAATTGGTCATTTTTGCAAGGCTATAGCCTTTGCTTTTTCATCGATTTTGCCGGTAACTTTAAAGCTTTGTAACTCGGAAATATTCATCATACAGTGACGAAACAAGCATCATTATGCTTCATATTGAACGGTCTTTTAATTAGACTATTTTTGAAAATTCGAATTTTTGGTCAAAATTGGTCATTTTTGCAAGGCTATAGCCTTTTTTCGATCGGTAACTTTAAAGCTTTGTAACTCGGAAATATTCATCATACAATGACGAAAAAGCATCATTATGCTTCATATTGAACGGTCTTTTAATTAGACTATTTTTGAAAATTCGAATTTTTGGTCAAAATTGGTCATTTTTGCAAGGCTATAGCCTTTGCTTTTTCATCGATTTTGCCGGTAACTTTAAAGCTTTGTAACTCGGAAATATTCATCATACAGTGACGAAACAAGCATCATTATGCTTCATATTGAACGGTCTTTTAATTAGACTATTTTTGAAAATTCGAATTTTTGGTCAAAATTGGTCATTTTTGCAAGGCTATAGCCTTTGCTTTTTCATCGATTTTGCCGGTAACTTTAAAGCTTTGTAACTCGGAAATATTCATCATACAGTGACGAAACAAGCATCATTATGCTTCATATTGAACGGTCTTTTTAATTAGACTATTTTTGAAAATTCGAATTTTTGGTCAAAATTGGTCATTTTTGCAAGGCTATAGCCTTTGCTTTTTCATCGATTTTGCCGGTAACTTTAAAGCTTTGTAACTCGGAAATATTCATCATACAGTGACGAAAAAGCATCATTATGCTTCATATTGAACGGTCTTTTAATTAGACTATTTTTGAAAATTCGAATTTTTGGTCAAAATTGGTCATTTTTGCAAGGCTATAGCCTTTGCTTTTTCATCGATTTTGCCGGTAACTTTAAAGCTTTGTAACTCGGAAATATTCATCATACAGTGACGAAACAAGCATCATTATGCTTCATATTGAACGGTCTTTTTAATTAGACTATTTTTGAAAATTCGAATTTTTGGTCAAAATTGGTCATTTTTGCAAGGCTATAGCCTTTGCTTTTTCATCGATTTTGCCGGTAACTTTAAAGCTTTGTAACTCGGAAATATTCATCATACAGTGACGAAACAAGCATCATTATGCTTCATATTGAACGGTCTTTTAATTAGATATTTTTGAAAATTCGAATTTTTGGTCAAAATTGGTCATTTTTGCAAGGCTATAGCCTTTGCTTTTTCATCGATTTTGCCGGTAACTTTAAAGCTTTGTAACTCGGAAATATTCATCATACAGTGACGAAACAAGCATCATTATGCTTCATATTGAACGGTCTTTTAATTAGACTATTTTTGAAAATTCGAATTTTTGGTCAAAATTGGTCATTTTTGCAAGGCTATAGCCTTTGCTTTTTTCGATTTTGCCGGTAACTTTAAAGCTTTGTAACTCGGAAATATTCATCATACAGTGACGAAACAAGCATCATTATGCTTCATATTGAACGGTCTTTTAATTAGACTATTTTTGAAAATTCGAATTTTTGGTCAAAATTGGTCATTTTTGCAAGGCTATAGCCTTTGCTTTTTCATCGATTTTGCCGGTAACTTTAAAGCTTTGTAACTCGGAAATATTCATCATACAGTGACGAAACAAGCATCATTATGCTTCATATTGAACGGTCTTTTAATTAGACTATTTTTGAAAATTCGAATTTTTGGTCAAAATTGGTCATTTTTGCAAGGCTATAGCCTTTGCTTTTTCATCGATTTTGCCGGTAACTTTAAAGCTTTGTAACTCGGAAATATTCATCATACAGTGACGAAACAAGCATCATTATGCTTCATATTGAACGGTCTTTTTAATTAGACTATTTTTGAAAATTCGAATTTTTGGTCAAAATTGGTCATTTTTGCAAGGCTATAGCCTTTGCTTTTTCATCGATTTTGCCGGTAACTTTAAAGCTTTGTAACTCGGAAATATTCATCATACAGTGACGAAAAAGCATCATTATGCTTCATATTGAACGGTCTTTTAATTAGACTATTTTTGAAAATTCGAATTTTTGGTCAAAATTGGTCATTTTTGCAAGGCTATAGCCTTTGCTTTTTCATCGATTTTGCCGGTAACTTTAAAGCTTTGTAACTCGGAAATATTCATCATACAGTGACGAAACAAGCATCATTATGCTTCATATTGAACGGTCTTTTAATTAGACTATTTTTGAAAATTCGAATTTTTGGTCAAAATTGGTCATTTTTGCAAGGCTATAGCCTTTGCTTTTTCATCGATTTTGCCGGTAACTTTAAAGCTTTGTAACTCGGAAATATTCATCATACAGTGACGAAACAAGCATCATTATGCTTCATATTGAACGGTCTTTTTAATTAGACTATTTTTGAAAATTCGAATTTTTGGTCAAAATTGGTCATTTTTGCAAGGCTATAGCCTTTGCTTTTTCATCGATTTTGCCGGTAACTTTAAAGCTTTGTAACTCGGAAATATTCATCATACAGTGACGAAACAAGCATCATTATGCTTCATATTGAACGGTCTTTTAATTAGACTATTTTTGAAAATTCGAATTTTTGGTCAAAATTGGTCATTTTTGCAAGGCTATAGCCTTTGCTTTTTCATCGATTTTGCCGGTAACTTTAAAGCTTTGTAACTCGGAAATATTCATCATACAGTGACGAAACAAGCATCATTATGCTTCATATTGAACGGTCTTTTAATTAGACTATTTTTGAAAATTCGAATTTTTGGTCAAAATTGGTCATTTTTGCAAGGCTATAGCCTTTGCTTTTTCATCGATTTTGCCGGTAACTTTAAAGCTTTGTAACTCGGAAATATTCATCATACAGTGACGAAACAAGCATCATTATGCTTCATATTGAACGGTCTTTTAATTAGACTATTTTTGAAAATTCGAATTTTTGGTCAAAATTGGTCATTTTTGCAAGGCTATAGCCTTTGCTTTTTCATCGATTTTGCCGGTAACTTTAAAGCTTTGTAACTCGGAAATATTCATCATACAGTGACGAAACAAGCATCATTATGCTTCATATTGAACGGTCTTTTAATTAGACTATTTTTGAAAATTCGAATTTTTGGTCAAAATTGGTCATTTTTGCAAGGCTATAGCCTTTGCTTTTTCATCGATTTTGCCGGTAACTTTAAAGCTTTGTAACTCGGAAATATTCATCATACAGTGACGAAACAAGCATCATTATGCTTCATATTGAACGGTCTTTTAATTAGACTTTTTGAAAATTCGAATTTTTGGTCAAAATTGGTCATTTTTGCAAGGCTATAGCCTTTGCTTTTTCATCGATTTTGCCGGTAACTTTAAAGCTTTGTAACTCGGAAATATTCATCATACAGTGACGAAACAAGCATCATTATGCTTCATATTGAACGGTCTTTTAATTAGACTTTTTGAAAATTCGAATTTTTGGTCAAAATTGGTCATTTTTGCAAGGCTATAGCCTTTGCTTTTTCATCGATTTTGCCGGTAACTTTAAAGCTTTGTAACTCGGAAATATTCATCATACAGTGACGAAACAAGCATCATTATGCTTCATATTGAACGGTCTTTTAATTAGACTATTTTTGAAAATTCGAATTTTTGGTCAAAATTGGTCATTTTTGCAAGGCTATAGCCTTTGCTTTTTCATCGATTTTGCCGGTAACTTTAAAGCTTTGTAACTCGGAAATATTCATCATACAGTGACGAAAAAGCATCATTATGCTTCATATTGAACGGTCTTTTAATTAGACTATTTTGAAAATTCGAATTTTTGGTCAAAATTGGTCATTTTTGCAAGGCTATAGCCTTTGCTTTTTCATCGATTTTGCCGGTAACTTTAAAGCTTTGTAACTCGGAAATATTCATCATACAGTGACGAAACAAGCATCATTATGCTTCATATTGAACGGTCTTTTAATTAGACTATTTTTGAAAATTCGAATTTTTGGTCAAAATTGGTCATTTTTGCAAGGCTATAGCCTTTGCTTTTTCATCGATTTTGCCGGTAACTTTAAAGCTTTGTAACTCGGAAATATTCATCATACAGTGACGAAACAAGCATCATTATGCTTCATATTGAACGGTCTTTTAATTAGACTATTTTTGAAAATTCGAATTTTTGGTCAAAATTGGTCATTTTTGCAAGGCTATAGCCTTTGCTTTTTCATCGATTTTGCCGGTAACTTTAAAGCTTTGTAACTCGGAAATATTCATCATACAGTGACGAAACAAGCATCATTATGCTTCATATTGAACGGTCTTTTTAATTAGACTATTTTTGAAAATTCGAATTTTTGGTCAAAATTGGTCATTTTTGCAAGGCTATAGCCTTTGCTTTTTCATCGATTTTGCCGGTAACTTTAAAGCTTTGTAACTCGGAAATATTCATCATACAGTGACGAAAAAGCATCATTATGCTTCATATTGAACGGTCTTTTTTATGACTATTTTTGAAAATTCGAATTTTTGGTCAAAATTGGTCATTTTTGCAAGGCTATAGCCTTTGCTTTTTCATCGATTTTGCCGGTAACTTTAAAGCTTTGTAACTCGGAAATATTCATCATACAGTGACGAAACAAGCATCATTATGCTTCATATTGAACGGTCTTTTAATTAGACTATTTTTGAAAATTCGAATTTTTGGTCAAAATTGGTCATTTTTGCAAGGCTATAGCCTTTGCTTTTTCATCGATTTTGCCGGTAACTTTAAAGCTTTGTAACTCGGAAATATTCATCATACAGTGACGAAAGCATCATTATGCTTCATATTGAACGGTCTTTTAATTAGACTTTTTTGAAAATTCGAATTTTTGGTCAAAATTGGTCATTTTTGCAAGGCTATAGCCTTTGCTTTTTCATCGATTTTGCCGGTAACTTTAAAGCTTTGTAACTCGGAAATATTCATCATACAGTGACGAAACAAGCATCATTATGCTTCATATTGAACGGTCTTTTTAATTAGACTATTTTTGAAAATTCGAATTTTTGGTCAAAATTGGTCATTTTTGCAAGGCTATAGCCTTTGCTTTTTCATCGATTTTGCCGGTAACTTTAAAGCTTTGTAACTCGGAAATATTCATCATACAGTGACGAA
>ML133496.1:64291-107005 GCA_003864495.1 Nemopilema nomurai | reverse complement strand
GGTACGGCGTAAACGACGCTAGGTTATTTGGCACTAAAACGAGGCTAGCATGGAAAAGAGGCTAAGAAGAAAAACGAGGCTAGGGTTTTACCACCAAAACGAGGCTTGCACGGAAAAGATGCTAGAACGAAGACGAGGCTGGGGCTTTTAGCACCAAAATAAGGCTAGCATGGAAACGAGGCTAGGGTTAGGGTTAGGGTTAGGGTTTGGGGTTACGGTTAGGGTTAGGGTTAGGGTTAGGAATAGGGTTAGGGTTAGGGTTAGAGTTAGCACTTAAATAAGGCTAGCATGGAAACGAGGCTAGGACGCAGACGAGGCTAGGACTTTTAGCACCAAAACGAGTCTAGCATGGAAACGAGAGTAGGACGAAAACGAAGCTAGGACGGAAACAAAACGAGGCTAGCGTGAAAACGAAGCTGGGACAAAAAAGAGGCTAGGACGGAATCGAGGCTAGCATGGAAACGAAGCTAGAAGGAAAATGAGTCTAGGGCTTTTAGCTCCAAAACGTGGCTTACATGGAAACGAAGCTCGGACGAAAACGAGGCTAGGACGAAAACAAGGCCATGACGAAAACAAAGCTAGGTCGAAAACGAGGCTAGGGTTGTTTGCACCAAAACAAGGCTAGCATGGAAAAGAGGATAGGACCAAAAACCAGGCTAGGACGAAAACGAGGCTAGGAAGGAAACAAAGCTAGGAGGAAAACGAGGCTAGGAAGAAAACGAGGCTAAGAGAAAAACGAGGTTAGGGCTTTTAGCACCAAATTGAGGCTTGCACGGAAAAGAGGCTAGGACGAAAACGAGGCTTAGGCTTTTAGCACCTAAATGAGGCTAGCATGAAAAAGAGGTTAGGACGAAAACGAGGCTAGGACGAAAATGAAGCAAGCATGGAAACGAAGCTAGGAGGAAAACGAGGCTAGGACGAAAACGAGGCTAGTACGAAAACGAGGCTAGGGTTTTAAGCACCAAAACAAGACTAGCATGGAAAAGAGGCTAGGGTTAAGGTTAGGGTTAGGGTTCGGGTTAGGGTTAGGGTTTAGGGTTAGAATTAGGGTTAGGGTTTGGGGTTAGGGTTAGGGTTAGGAATAGGGTTAGGGTTAGGGTTAGCACTTAAATGAGACTAGCATGGAAACGAGACTGGGACGAAGACGAGGCTTGGGCTTTAAGCACCAAAACGAGGCTAGCATGGAAACGAGGCTAGGACGCGGACGAGGCTAGGACTTTTAGCACCAAAACGAGTCTAGCATGGAAACGAGAGTAGGACGAAAACAAGGCTAGGACGAAAAGGAAGCTAGAATGGAAACGTGGCTAGAAGGAAAACGAGGCTAGGGCTTCTAGCAACAAAACGAGGCTTGCATGGGAACGAGGCTAGGAGGAATACGAGGCTAGGACTTAAGAACCAAAAAAAGGCAGGCATGGAAACGAGGAAAAGACGAAGATGAGGCTAGGGCTTCTAGCACCAAAACAAGGTTAGCATAGAAACGAGGCTAAGAGGAAAACGAGGCTAAGAACAAAACGAGGCTAGGAAGATAACGAGGCTAGGGTTTTTAGTACCAAAACAATGCTAGCATGGAAACGAGGCTAGGACAAAGACAAGGGTACGGCGTAAACGACGCGAGGCTATTTGGCACTAAAACGAGGCTAGCATGGAAAAGAGGCTAAGAAGAAAAATGAGGCTAGGGTTTTACCACCAAAACGAGGCTTGCACGGAAAAGATGCTAGAACGAAGACGAGGCTGGGGTTTTAGCACCAAAATGAGGCTAGCATGGAAACGAGGCTAGGGTTAGGGTTAGGGTTAGGGTTTGGGGTTAGGGTTACGGTTAGGGTTAGGGTTAGGAATAGGGTTAGGGTTAGGGTTAGCACTTAAATAAGGCTAGCATGGAAACGAGGCTAGGACGCAGACGAGGCTAGGACTTTTAGCACCAAAACGAGTCTAGCATGGAAACGAGAGTAGGACGAAAACGAAGCTAGGACGGAAACAAAACGAGGCTAGCGTGAAAACGAAGCTGGGACGAAAAAGAGGCTAGGACGAAATGGAGGCTAGCATGGAAACGAAGCTAGAAGGAAAACGAGTCTAGGGCTTTTAGCTCCAAAACGTGGCTTGCATGGAAACGAAGCTAGGACGAAAACGAGGCTAGGACGAAAACAAGGCCATGACGAAAACAAAGCTAGGACGAAAACGAGGCTAGGGTTGTTTGCACCAAAACAAGGCTAGCATGGAAAAGAGGCTAGGACAAAAACCAGGCTAGGACGAAAACGAGGCTAGGAAGGAAACAAAGCTAGGAGGAAAACGAGGCTAGGAAGAAAACGAGGCTAAGAGAAAAACGAGGTTAGGGCTTTTAGCACCAAATTGAGGCTTGCACGGAAAAGAGGCTAGGACGAAAACGAGGCTAAGGTTTTTAGCACCTAAATGAGGCTAGCATGAAAAAGAGGTTAAGACGAAAACGAGGCTAGGACGAAAACGAAGCAAGCATGGAAACGTAGCTAAAAGGAAAACAAAGCTAGGACGAAAACGAGGCTAGTACGAAAACGAGGCTAGGGTTTTTAGCACCAAAACAAGGCTAGCATTGAAAAGAGGCTAAGGTTAGGGTTAGGGTTCGGGTTAGGGTTTTTGGTTAGAATTAACGTTAGGGTTTGGGGTTAGGGTTAGGGTTAGGAATAGGGTTAGGGTTAGAGTTAGCACTTAAATATGGCTAGCATGGAAACGAGGCTGGGACGAAGAGGAGGTTAGGGCTTTTAGCCCCAAAACGAGGCTAGCATAGAAACGAGGCTAGGACGGAGACGAAGCTAGGACTTTTAGCACCTAAACGAGTCTAGCATGGAAACGAGAATAGGACGAAAACGAAGCTAGGACGGAAACAAAACGAGGCTAGCGTGAAAACCAAGCTGGGACGAAAAAGAGGCTAGGACAAAATCGAGGCTAGCATGGAAACGGAGCTAGAAGGAAAACGAGTCTAGGGCTTTTAGCTCCAAAACGTGGCTTGCATGGAAACGAAGCTAGGACGAAAACGAGGCTAGGGTTAGGGTTAGGGTTAGGGTTAGGGTTAGCACTTAAATGAGACTAGCATGGAAACGAGACTGGGACGAAGACGAGGCTTGGGCTTTAAGCACCAAAACGAGGCTAGCATGGAAACGAGGCTAGGACGCGGACGAGGCTAGGACTTTTAGCACCAAAACGAGTCTAGCATGGAAACGAGAGTAGGACGAAAACAAGGCTAGGACGAAAAGGAGGCTAGAATGGAAACGTGGCTAGAAGGAAAACGAGGCTAGGGCTTCTAGCAACAAAACGAGGCTTGCATGGGAACGAGGCTAGGAGGAATACGAGGCTAGGACTTAAGAACCGAAAAAAGGCAGGCATGGAAACGAGGAAAAGACGAAGATGAGGCTAGGGCTTCTAGCACCAAAACAAGGTTAGCATAGAAACGAGGCTAAGAGGAAAACGAGGCTAAGAACAAAACGAGGCTAGGAAGATAACGAGGCTAGGGTTTTTAGTACCAAAACAATGCTAGCATGGAAACGAGGCTATGACAAAGACAAGGGTACGGCGTAAACGACGCGAGGTTATTTGGCACTAAAACGAGGCTAGCATGGAAAAAGGGCTAAGAAGAAAAACGAGGCTAGGGTTTTACCACCAAAACGAGGCTTGCACGGAAAAGATGCTAGAACGAAGACGAGGCTGGGGTTTTAGCACCAAAATGAGGCTAGCATGGAAACGAGGCTAGGGTTAGGGTTAGGGTTAGGGTTTGGGGTTAGGGTTACGGTTAGGGTTAGGGTTAGGAATAGGGTTAGGGTTAGGGTTAGCACTTAAATAAGGCTAGCATGGAAACGAGGCTAGGACGCAGACGAGGCTAGGACTTTTAGCACCAAAACGAGTCTAGCATGGAAACGAGAGTAGGACGAAAACGAAGCTAGGACGGAAACAAGACGAGGCTAGCGTGAAAACGAAGCTGGGACGAAAAAGAGGCTAGGACGAAATGGAGGCTAGCATGGAAACGAAGCTAGAAGGAAAACGAGTCTAGGGCTTTTAGCTCCAAAACGTGGCTTGCATGGAAACGAAGCTAGGACGAAAACGAGGCTAGGACGAAAACAAGGCCATGACGAAAACAAAGCTAGGACGAAAACGAGGCTAGGGTTGTTTGCACCAAAACAAGGCTAGCATGGAAAAGAGGCTAGGACAAAACCAGGCTAGGACGAAAACGAGGCTAGGAAGGAAACAAAGCTAGGAGGAAAACGAGGCTAGGACGAAAACGAGGCTAAGAGAAAAACGAGGTTAGGGCTTTTAGCACCAAATTGAGGCTTGCACGGAAAAGAGGCTAGGACGAAAACGAGGCTAAGGTTTTTAGCACCTAAATGAGGCTAGCATGAAAAGAGGTTAGGACGAAAACGAGGCTAGAACGAAAACGAAGCAAGCATGGAAACGTAGCTAAAAGGAAAACGAAGCTAGGACGAAAACGAGGCTAGTACAAAACGAGGCTAGGGTTTTTAGCACCAAAACAAGGCTAGCATTGAAAAGAGGCTAAGGTTAGGGTTAGGGTTAGGGTTCGGGTTAGGGTTTAGGGTTAGATATAAGGTTAGGGTTTGGGGTTAGGGTTAGGGTTAGGAATAGGGTTAGGGTTAGGGTTTGGGTTAGGGTTAGGAATAGGGTTAGGGTTAGGGTTAGCACTTTAATGAGACTAGCATGGAAACGAGACTGGGACGAAGACGAGGCTAGGGCTTTTAGCACCAAAACAAGGCTAGCATGGAAAAGAGGCTAGGACAAAAACCAGGCTAGGACGAAAACGAGGCTAGGAAGGAAACAAAGCTAGGAGGAAAACGAGGCTAGGAAGAAAACGAGGCTAAGAGAAAAACGAGGTTAGGGCTTTTAGCACCAAATTGAGGCTTGCACGGAAAAGAGGCTAGGACGAAAACGAAGCTAAGGCTTTTAGCACCTAAATGAGGCTAGCATGAAAAAGAGGTTAGGACGAAAACGAAGCTAGGACGAAAACGAAGCAAGCATGGAAACGAAGCTAGGAGGAAAACGAGGCTAGGACGAAAACGAGGCTAGTACGAAAACGAGGCTAGGGTTTTTAGCACCAAAACAAGGCTAGCATGGAAAAGAGGCTAGGGTTAAGGTTAGGGTTAAGGTTCGGGTTAGGGTTAGGGTTTAGGGTTAGAATTAGGGTTAGGGTTTGGGGTTAGGGTTAGGGTTAGGGTTAGGAATAGGGTTAGGGTTAAGGTTAGCACTTGAATGAGACTAGCATGGAAACGAGACTGGGACGAAGACGAGGCTAGGGCTTTAAGCACCAAAACGAGCTAGCATGGAAACGAGGCTAGGACGCGCGACGAGGCTAGGACTTTTAGCACCAAAACGAGTCTAGCATGGAAACGAGAGTAGGACAAAAACAAGGCTAGGACGAAAAGGAGGCTAGAATGGAAACGTGGCTAGAAGGAAAACGAGGCTAGGGCTTCTAGCAACAAAACGAGGCTTGCATGTGGGAACGAGGCTAGGAGGAATACGAGGCTAGGACTTAAGAACCAAAAAAAGGCAGGCATGGAAACGAGGAAAAGACGAAGATGAGGCTAGGGTTTTTAGTACCAAAACAATGCTAGCATGGAAACGAGGCTAGGACAAAGTTAAGGTACGGCGTAAACGACGCTAGGTTATTTGGCACTAAAACGAGGCTAGCATGGAAAAGAGGCTAAGAAGAAAAACGAGGCTAGGGTTTTACCACCAAAACGAGGCTTGCACGGAAAAGATGCTAGAACGAAGTCGAGGCTGGGGCTTTTAGCACCAAAACGAGGCCAGCAACGGAAAGAAGAGTAGGACGAAAACGACACTAGGACGAAAACGAGGCTAGCATGGAAACCTGGCTAGAAGGAAACCAAGCTAAGGCTCTTAGCAACAAAACGAGGCTTGCATGGAAAAAGGGCTAGGACGAAAACGAGGCTAGGGCTTTTAGCACCTAAATGAGGCTAGCATGGAAACGAGGCAAAGACGAAGATGAGGCTGGGGCTTCTAGCACCAAAACAAGGTTAGCATAGAAACGGGGCTTGGAAGAAAACGAGGCTTGGAGGAAAACAAGACTAGGACGAAAACGAGGCTAGGACTTTTAGCATCAAAACGAGGCTAGCATGGAAACGAGGCAAGGACAAAGACGAGGCTAGGGCTTTTAGCACCAAAACGAGTCTAGCATGGAAACGAGAGTAGGACGAAAACGAAGCTAGGACGGAAACAAAACGAGGCTAGCGTGAAAACGAAGCTGGGACAAAAAAGAGGCTAGGACGAAATCGAGGCTAGCATGGAAACGAAGCTAGGACGAAAACGAGGCTAGGACGAAAACAAGGCCATGACGAAAACAAAGCTAGGACGAAAACGAGGCTAGGGTTGTTTGCACCAAAACAAGGCTAGCATGGAAAAGAGGCTAGGACAAAAACCAGGCTAGGACGAAAACGAGGCTAGGAAGGAAACAAAGCTAGGAGGAAAACGAGGCTAGGAAGAAAACGAGGCTAGGAGACGAAAGAAGTTAGGGCTTTTAGCACCAAAATGAGGCTTGCACGGAAAAGAGGCTAGGACGAAAACGAGGCTAAGGCTTTTAGCACTTAAATGAGGCTAGCATGAAACAGAGGTTAGAACGAAAACGAGGCTAGGACGAAAAAGAAGCTAGCATGGAAACGAAGCTAGGAGGAAAACGAGGCTAGGATGAAAACGAGGCTAGTACGAAAACGAGGCTAGGGTTTTTAGCACCAAAACAAGGCTAGCATGGAAAAGAGGCTAGGGTTAGGGTTAGGGTTCGGGTTCCGGTTCGGGTTCGGGTTCGGGTTAGGGTTTAGGGTTAGGGTTAGGGTTAGGGTTTGGGGTTAGGGTTAGGGTTAGGAATAGGGTTAGGGTTAGGGTTAGCACTTAAATATGGCTAGCATGGAAACAAGGCTGGGACGAAGAGGAGGTTAGGGCTTTTAGCCCCAAAACGAGGCTAGCATAGAAACGAGGCTAGGACGCAGACGAGGCTAGGACTTTTAGCACCTAAACGAGTCTAGCATGGAAACGAGAGTAGGACGAAAACGAAGCTAGGACGGAAACAAAACGAGGCTAGCGTGAAAACCAAGCTGGGACGAAAAAGAGGCTAGGACGAAATCGAGGCTAGCATGGAAACGAAGCTAGAAGGAAAACGAGTCTAGGGCTTTTAGCTCCAAAACGTGGCTTGCATGGAAACGAAGCTAGGACGAAAACGAGGCGACTAGAAAACAAGGCCATGACGAAAACAAAGCTAGGACGAAAACGAGACTAGGGTTGTTTGCACCAAAACAAGGCTAGCATGGAAAAGAGGCTAGGACAAAAACCAGGCTAGGACGAAAACGAGGCTAGGAAGGAAACAAAGCTAGGAGGAAAACGAGGCTAGGAAGAAAACGAGGCTAAGAGAAAAACGAGGTTAGTGCTTTTAGCACCAAATTGAGGCTTGCACGGAAAAGAGGCTAGGACGAAAACGAGGCTTAGGCTTTTAGCACCTAAATGAGGCTAGCATGAAAAAGAGGTTAGGACGAAAACGAGGCTAGGACGAAAATGAAGCAAGCATGGAAACGAAGCTAGGAGGAAAACGAGGCTAGGACGAAAACGAGGCTAGTACGAAAACGAGGCTAGGGTTTTTAGCACCAAAACAAGGCTAGCATGGAAAAGAGGCTAGGGTTAAGGTTAGGGTTAGGGTTCAGGTTAGGGTTAGGGTTTAGGGTTAGAATTAGGGTTAGGGTTTGGGGTTAGGGTTAGGGTTAGGAATAGGGTTAGGGTTAGGGTTAGCACTTAAATGAGACTAGCATGGAAACGAGACTGGGACGAAGACGAGGCTTGGGCTTTAAGCACCAAAACGAGGCTAGCATGGAAACGAGGCTAGGACGCGGACGAGGCTAGGACTTTTAGCACCAAAACGAGTCTAGCATGGAAACGAGAGTAGGACGAAAACAAGGCTAGGACGAAAAGGAGGCTAGAATGGAAACGTGGCTAGAAGGAAAACGAGGCTAGGGCTTCTAGCAACAAAACGAGGCTTGCATGGGAACGAGGCTAGGAGGAATACGAGGCTAGGATTAAGAACCGAAAAAAGGCAGGCATGGAAACGAGAAAAAAAAGAGAGAGTGAGCTAGGGCTTCTAGCACCAAAACAAGGTTAGCATAGAAACGAGGCTAAGAGAAACGAGGCTAAGAACAAAACGAGGCTAGGAAGATAACAAGGGCTAGGGTTTTTAGTCCCAAAACAATGCTAGCATGGAAACGAGGCTAGGACAAAGACAAGGGTACGGCGTAAACGACGCTAGGTTATTTGGCACTAAAACGAGGCTAGCATGGAAAAGAGGCTAAGAAGAAAAACGAGGCTAGGGTTTACACCAAAACGAGGCTTGCACGGAAAAGATGCTAGAACGAAGACGAGGCTGGGGCTTTTAGCACCAAAATAAGGCTAGCATGGAAACGAGGCTAGGGTTAGGGTTAGGGTTAGGGTTTGGGGTTACGGTTAGGGTTAGGGTTAGGGTTAGGAATAGGGTTAGGGTTAGGGTTAGAGTTAGCACTTAAATAAGGCTAGCATGGAAACGAGGCTAGGACGCAGACGAGGCTAGGACTTTTAGCACCAAAACGAGTCTAGCATGGAAACGAGAGTAGGACGAAAACGAAGCTAGGACGGAAACAAAACGAGGCTAGCGTGAAACGAAGCTGGGACAAAAAAGAGGCTAGGACGAAATCGAGGCTAGCATGGAAACGAAGCTAGAAGGAAAATGAGTCTAGGGCTTTTAGCTCCAAAACGTGGCTTACATGGAAACGAAGCTCGGACGAAAACGAGGCTAGGACGAAAACAAGGCCATGACGAAAAACAAAGCTAGGTCGAAAACGAGGCTAGGGTTGTTTGCACCAAAACAAGGCTAGCATGGAAAAGAGGCTAGGACAAAAACAGGCTAGGACGAAAATCAGGCTAGGAAGGAAACAAAGCTAGGAGGAAAACGAGGCTAGCGAAGAAAACGAGGCTAAGAGAAAAACGAGGTTAGGGCTTTTAGCACCAAATTGAGGCTTGCACGGAAAAGAGGCTAGGACGAAAACGAGGCTTAGGCTTTTAGCACCTAAATGAGGCTAGCATGAAAAAGAGGTTAGGACGAAAACGAGGCTAGGACGAAAATGAAGCAAGCAATGTAAACGAAGCTAGGAGGAAAACGAGGCTAGGAGGAAAACGAGGCTAGTACGAAAACGAAGCTAGGGTTTTAAGCACCAAAACAAGGCTAGCATGGAAAAGAGGCTAGGGTTAAGGTTAGGGTTAGGGTTCGGGTTAGGGTTAGGGTTTAGGGTTAGAATTAGGGTTAGGGTTTAGGGTTAGGGTTAGGAATAGGGTTAGGGTTAGGGTTAGCACTTAAATGAGGCTAGCATGGAAACGAGACTGGGACGAAGACGAGGCTTGGGCTTTAAGCACCAAAACGAGGCTAGCATGGAAACGAGGCTAGGACGCGGACGAGGCTAGGACTTTTAGCACCAAAACGAGTCTAGCATGGAAACGAGAGTAGGACGAAAACAAGGCTAGGACGAAAAGGAGGCTAGAATGGAAACGTGGCTAGAAGGAAAACGAGGCTGGGCTTCTAGCAACAAAACGAGGCTTGCATGGGAACGAGAGTAGGACGAAAACGAAGCTAGGACGGAAACAAAACGAGGCTAGCGTGAAAACGAAGCTGGGACAAAAAAGAGGCTAGGACGAAATCGAGGCTAGCATGGAAACGAAGCTAGAAGGAAAATGAGTCTAGGGCTTTTAGCTCCAAAACGTGGCTTACATGGAAACGAAGCTCGACGAAAACGAGGCTAGGACGAAAACAAGGCCATGACGAAAACAAAGCTAGGTCGAAAACGAGGCTAGGGTTGTTTGCACCAAAACAAGGCTAGCATGGAAAAGAGGCTAGGACAAAAACCAGGCTAGGACGAAAACGAGCTAGGAAGGAACAAAGCTAGGAGGAAAACGAGGCTAGGAAGAAAACGAGGCTAAGAGAAAAACGAGGTTAGTGCTTTTAGCACCAAATTGAGGCTTGCACGGAAAAGAGGCTAGGAACGAAAACGAGGCTTAGGCTTTTAGCACCTAAATGAGGCTAGCATGAAAAAGAGGTTAGGACGAAAACGAGGCTAGGACGAAAATGAAGCAAGCATGGAAACGAAGCTAGGAGGAAAACGAGGCTAGGACGGAAACGAGGCTAGTACGAAAACGAGGCTTAGGGTTTTTAGCACCAAAACAAGGCTAGCATGGAAAAGAGGCTAGGGTTAAGGTTAGGGTTAGGGTTCGGGTTAGGGTTAGGGTTTAGGGTTAGAATTAGGGTTAGGGTTTGGGGTTAGGGTTAGGGTTAGGAATAGGGTTAGGGTTAGGGTTAGCACTTAAATGAGACTAGCATGGAAACGAGACTGGGACGAAGACGAGGCTTGGGCTTTAAGCACCAAAACGAGGCTAGCATGGAAACGAGGCTAGGACGCGGACGAGGCTAGGACTTTTAGCACCAAAACGAGTCTAGCATGGAAACGAGAGTAGGACGAAAACAAGGCTAGGACGAAAAGGAGGCTAGAATGGAAACGTGGCTAGAAGGAAAACGAGGCTAGGGCTTCTAGCAACAAAACGAGGCTTGCATGGGAACGAGGCTAGGAGGAATACGAGGCTAGGACTTAAGAACCGAAAAAAGGCAGGCATGGAAACGAGAAAAAAAAGAAGATGAGGCTAGGGCTTCTAGCACCAAAACAAGGTTAGCATAGAAACGAGGCTAAGAGGAAAACGAGGCTAAGAACAAAACGAGGCTAGGAAGATAACAAGGCTAGGGTTTTTAGTCCCAAAACAATGCTAGCATAGAAACGAGGCTAGGACAAAGACAAGGGTACGGCGTAAACGACGCTAGGTTATTTGGCACTAAAACGAGGCTAGCATGGAAAAGAGGCTAAGAAGAAAAACGAGGCTAGGGTTTTACCACCAAAACGAGGCTTGCACGGAAAAGATGCTAGAACGAAGACGAGGCTGGGGCTTTTAGCACCAAAATAAGGCTAGCATGGAAACGAGGCTAGGGTTAGGGTTAGGTTTTGGGGTTACGGTTAGGGTTAGGGTTAGGGTTAGGAATAGGGTTAGGGTTAGGGTTAGAGTTAGCACTTAAATAAGGCTAGCATGGAAACGAGGCTAGGACGCAGACGAGGCTAGGACTTTTAGCACCAAAACGAGTCTAGCATGGAAACGAGAGTAGGACGAAAACGAAGCTAGGACGGAAACAAAACGAGGCTAGCGTGAAAACGAAGCTGGGACAAAAAAGAGGCTAGGACGAAATCGAGGCTAGCATGGAAACGAAGCTAGAAGGAAAATGAGTCTAGGGCTTTTAGCTCCAAAACGTGGCTTACATGGAAACGAAGCTCGGACGAAAACGAGGCTAGGACGAAAACAAGGCCATGACGAAAACAAAGCTAGGTCGAAAACGAGGCTAGGGTTGTTTGCACCAAAACAAGGCTAGCATGGAAAAGAGGCTAGGACAAAAACCAGGCTAGGACGAAAATCAGGCTAGGAAGGAAACAAAGCTAGGAGGAAAACGAGGCTAGGAAGAAAACGAGGCTAAGAGAAAAACGAGGTTAGGGCTTTTAGCACCAAATTGAGGCTTGCACGGAAAAGAGGCTAGGACGAAAACGAGGCTTAGGCTTTTAGCACCTAAATGAGGCTAGCATGAAAAAGAGGTTAGGACGAAAACGAGGCTAGGACGAAAATGAAGCAAGCATGGAAACGAAGCTAGGAGGAAAACGAGGCTAGGAGGAAAACGAGGCTAGTACGAAAACGAAGCTAGGGTTTTAAGCACCAAAACAAGGCTAGCATGGAAAAGAGGCTAGGGTTAAGGTTAGGGTTAGGGTTCGGGTTAGGGTTAGGGTTTAGGGTTAGAATTAGGGTTAGGGTTTAGGGTTAGGGTTAGGAATAGGGTTAGGGTTAGGGTTAGCACTTAAATGAGGCTAGCATGGAAACGAGACTGGGACGAAGACGAGGCTTGGGCTTTAAGCACCAAAACGAGGCTAGCATGGAAACGAGGCTAGGACGCGGACGAGGCTAGGACTTTTAGCACCAAAACGAGTCTAGCATGGAAACGAGAGTAGGACGAAAACAAGGCTAGGACGAAAAGGAGGCTAGAATGGAAACGTGGCTAGAAGGAAAACGAGGCTAGGGCTTCTAGCAACAAAACGAGGCTTGCATGGGAACGAGAGTAGGACGAAAACGAAGCTAGGACGGAAACAAAACGAGGCTAGCGTGAAAACGAAGCTGGGACAAAAAAGAGGCTAGGACGAAATCGAGGCTAGCTGGAAACGAAGCTAGAAGGAAAATGAGTCTAGGGCTTTTAGCTCCAAAACGTGGCTTACATGGAAACGAAGCTCGGACGAAAACGAGGCTAGGACGAAAACAAGGCCATGACGAAAACAAAGCTAGGTCGAAAACGAGGCTAGGGTTGTTTGCACCAAAACAAGGCTAGCATGGAAAAGAGGCTAGGACAAAAACCAGGCTAGGACGAAAATCAGGCTAGGAAGGAAACAAAGCTAGGAGGAAAACGAGGCTAGGAAGAAAACGAGGCTAAGAGAAAAACGAGGTTAGGGCTTTTAGCACCAAATTGAGGCTTGCACGGAAAAGAGGCTAGGACGAAAACGAGGCTTAGGCTTTTAGCACCTAAATGAGGCTAGCATGAAAAAGAGGTTAGGACGAAAACGAGGCTAGGACGAAAATGAAGCAAGCATGGAAACGAAGCTAGGAGGAAAACGAGGCTAGGAGGAAAACGAGGCTAGTACGAAAACGAAGCTAGGGTTTTAAGCACCAAAACAAGGCTAGCATGGAAAAGAGGCTAGGGTTAAGGTTAGGGTTAGGGTTCGGGTTAGGGTTAGGGTTTAGGGTTAGAATTAGGGTTAGGGTTTAGGGTTAGGGTTAGGAATAGGGTTAGGGTTAGGGTTAGCACTTAAATGAGACTAGCATGGAAACGAGACTGGGACGAAGACGAGGCTTGGGCTTTAAGCACCAAAACGAGGCTAGCATGGAAACGAGGCTAGGACGCGGACGAGGCTAGGACTTTTAGCACCAAAACGAGTCTAGCATGGAAACGAGAGTAGGACGAAAACAAGGCTAGGACGAAAAGGAGGCTAGAATGGAAACGTGGCTAGAAGGAAAACGAGGCTAGGGCTTCTAGCAACAAAACGAGGCTTGCATGGGAACGAGGCTAGGAGGAATACGAGGCTAGGACTTAAGAACCAAAAAAGGCAGGCATGGAAACGAGGAAAAGACGAAGATGAGGCTAGGGCTTCTAGCACCAAAACAAGGTTAGCATAGAAACGAGGCTAAGAGGAAAACGAGGCTAAGAACAAAACGAGGCTAGGAAGATAACGAGGCTAGGGTTTTTAGTACCAAAACAATGCTAATATTGGAAACGAGGCTATGACAAAGACAAGGGTACGGCGTAAACGACGCGAGGTTATTTGGCACTAAAACGAGGCTAGCATGGAAAAGAGGCTAAGAAGAAAAACGAGGCTAGGGTTTTACCACCAAAACGAGGCTTGCACGGAAAAGATGCTAGAACGAAGACGAGGCTGGGGTTTTAGCACCAAAATGAGGCTAGCATGGAAACGAGGCTAGGGTTAGGGTTAGGGTTAGGGTTTGGGGTTAGGGTTACGGTTAGGGTTAGGGTTAGGAATAGGGTTAGGGTTAGGGTTAGCACTTAAATAAGGCTAGCATGGAAACGAGGCTAGGACGCAGACGAGGCTAGGACTTTTAGCACCAAAACGAGTCTAGCATGGAAACGAGAATAGGACGAAAACGAAGCTAGGACGGAAACAAAACGAGGCTAGCGTGAAAACGAAGCTGGGACGAAAAAGAGGCTAGGACGAAATGGAGGCTAGCATGGAAACGAAGCTAGAAGGAAAACGAGTCTAGGGCTTTTAGCTCCAAAACGTGGCTTGCATGGAAACGAAGCTAGGACGAAAACGAGGCTAGGGTTAGGGTTAGGGTTAGGGTTAGGGTTAGGAATAGGGTTAGGGTTAGGGTTAGGGTTAGCACTTAAATAAGGCTAGCATGGAAACGAGAATGGGACGAAGAGGAGGTTAGGGCTTTTAGCCCCAAAACGAGGCTAGCATAGAAACGAGGCTAGGACGCAGACGAGGCTAGGACTTTAATCACCTAAACGAGTCTAGCATGGAAACCAGAGTAGGACGAAAACGAAGCTAGGACGGAAACAAAACGAGGCTAGCGTGAAAACGAAGTTGGGACGAAAAAGAGGCTAGGACGAAATCGAGGCTAGCATGGAAACGAAGCTAGAAGGAAAACGAGTCTAGGGCTTTTAGCTCCAAAACGTGGCTTGCATGGAAACGAAGCTAGGACAAAAACGAGGCTAGGACTAAAACAAGGCCATGACGAAAACAAAGCTAGGACGAAAACGAGACTAGGGTTGTTTGCACCAAAACAAGGCTAGCATGGAAAAGAGGCTAGGACAAAAACCAGGCTAGGACGAAAAAGAGGCTAGGAAGGAAACAAAGCTAGGAGGAAAACGAGGCTAGGAAGAAAACGAGGCTAAGAGAAAAACGAGGTTAGGGCTTTTAGCACCAAATTGAGGCTTGCACGGAAAAGAGGCTAGGACGAAAACGAGGCTAAGGCTTTTGGCACCTAAATAAGGCTAGCATGAAAAAGAGGTTAGGACGAAAACGAAGCTAGGACGAAAACGAAGCAAGCATGGAAACGAAGCTAGGAGGAAAACGAGGCTAGGACGAAAACGAGGCTAGTACGAAAACGAGGCTTGGGTTTTTAGCACCAAAACAAGGCTAGCATGGAAAAGAGGCTAGGGTTAAGGTTAGGGTTAGGGTTCGGGTTAGGGTTAGGGTTTAGGGTTAGAATTAGGGTTAGGGTTTGGGGTTAGGGTTAGGGTTAGGGTTAGGAATAGGGTTAGGGTTAGGGTTAGCACTTTAATGAGACTAGCATGGAAACGAGACTGGGACGAAGACGAGGCTAGGGCTTTTAGCACCAAAACAAGGCTAGCATGGAAAAGAGGCTAGGACAAAAACCAGGCTAGGACCAAAACGAGGCTAGGAAGGAAACAAAGCTAGGAGGAAAGCGAGGCTAGGAAGAAAACGAGGCTAAGAGAAAAACGAGGTTAGGGCTTTTAGCACCAAATTGAGGCTTGCACGGAAAAGAGGCTAGGACGAAAACGAAGCTAAGGCTTTTAGCACCTAAATGAGGCTAGCATGAAAAAGAGGTTAGGACGAAAACGAAGCTAGGACGAAAACGAAGCAAGCATGGAAACGAAGCTAGGAGGAAAACGAGGCTAGGACCAAAACGAGGCTAGTACGAAAACGAGGCTAGGGTTTTTAGCACCAAAACAAGGCTAGCATGGAAAAGAGTATAGGGTTAAGGTTAGGGTTAAGGTTCGGGTTAGGGTTAGGGTTTAGGGTTAGAATTAGGGTTAGGGTTTGGGGTTAGGGTTAGGGTTAGGGTTAGGAATAGGGTTGGGGTTAAGGTTAGCACTTGAATGAGACTAGCATGGAAACGAGACTGGGACGAAGACGAGGCTAGGGCTTTTAGCACCAAAACGAGGCTAGCATGGAAACGAGGCTAGGACGCGGACGAGGCTAGGACTTTTAGCACCAAAACGAGTCTAGCATGGAAACGAGAGTAGGACAAAAACAAGGCTAGGACGAAAAGGAGGCTAGAATAGAAACGTGGCTAGAAGGAAAACGAGGCTAGGGCTTCTAGCAACAAAACGAGGCTTGCATGGGAACGAGGCTAGGAGGAATACGAGGCTAGGACTTAAGAACCAAAAAAAGGCAGGCATGGAAACGAGGAAAAGACGAAGATGAGGCTAGGGTTTTTAGTACCAAAACAATGCTAGCATGGAAACGAGGCTAGGACAAAGTTAAGGTACGGCGTAAACGACGCTAGGTTATTTGGCACTAAAACGAGGCTAGCATGGAAAAGAGGCTAAGAAGAAAAACGAGGCTAGGGTTTTACCACCAAAACGAGGCTTGCACGGAAAAGATGCTAGAACGAAGTCGAGGCTGGGGCTTTTAGCACCAAAACGAGGCCAGCAACGGAAAGGAGAGTAGGACGAAAACGACACTAGGACGAAAACGAGGCTAGCATGGAAACCTGGCTAGAAGGAAACCAAGCTAAGGCTCTTAGCAACAAAACGAAGCTTGCATGGAAAAAGGGCTAGGACGAAAACGAGGCTAGGGCTTTTAGCACCTAAATGAGGCTAGCATGGAAACGAGGCAAAGACGAAGATGAGGCTGGGGCTTCTAGCACCAAAACAAGGTTAGCATAGAAACGGGGCTTGGAAGAAAACGAGGCTTAGAGGAAAACAAGACTAGGACGAAAACGAGGCTAGGACTTTTAGCATCAAAACGAGGCTAGCATGGAAACGAGGCAAGGACAAAGACGAGGCTAGGGCTTTTAGCACCAAAACGAAGCTAGCATGGAAACGAAGCTAGAAGGAAAACGAGTCTAGGGCTTTTAGATCCAAAACGTGGCTTGCATGGAAACGAAGCTAGGACGAAAACAAGACTAGGACGAAAACGAGGCTAGGGTTGTTTGCACCAAAACAAGGCTAGCATGGAAAAGAGGCTAGGACAAAAACCAGGCTAGGACGAAAACGAGGCTAGGAAGGAAACAAAGCTAGGAGGAAAACGAGGCTAGGAAGAAAACGAGGCTAGAGACGAAAGAAGTTAGGGCTTTTAGCACCAAAATGAGGCTTGCACGGAAAAGAGGCTAGGACGAAAACGAGGCTAAGGCTTTTAGCACTTAAATGAGGCTAGCATGAAACAGAGATTAGGACGAAAACGAGGCTAGGACGAACACGAAGCTAGCATGGAAACGAAGCTTGGAGGAAAACGAGGCTAGGACGAAAACGAGGCTAGTACGAAAACGAGGCTAGGGTTTTTAGCACCAAAACAAGGCTAGCGTGGAAAAGAGGCTAGGGTTAGGGTTAGGGTTCGGGTTCGGGTTAGGGTTAGGGTTTAGGGTTAGGGTTAGGGTTTGGGGTTAGGGTTAGGAATAGGGTTAGGGTTAGGGTTAGCACTTAAATAAGGCTAGCATGGAAACGAGGCTGGGACGAAGAGGAGGTTAGGGCTTTTAGCCCCAAAACGAGGCTAGCATAGAAACGAGGCTAGGACGCAGACGAGGCTAGGACTTTAAGCACCAAAACGAGTCTAGCATGGAAACGAGAGTAGGACGAAAACGAAGCTAGGACGGAAACAAAACGAGGCTAGCGTGAAAACGAAGCTGGGACGAAAAAGAGGCTAGGACGAAATCGAGGCTAGCATGGAAACGAAGCTAGAAGGAAAACGAGTCTAGGGCTTTTAGCTCCAAAACGTGGCTTGCATGGAAACAAAGCTAGGACGAAAACGAGGCTAGGACTGAAACAAGGCCATGACGAAAACAAAGCTAGGACGAAAACGAGACTAGGGTTGTTTGCACCAAAACAAGGCTAGCATGAAAAAGAGGCTAGGACAAAAACCAGGCTAGGACGAAAACGAGGCTAGGAAGGAAAAAAAGCTAGGAGGAAAACGAGGCTAGGAAGAAAACGAGGCTAGGAGAAAAACGAGGCTAGGGCTTTTAGCACCAAAATGAGGCTTGCACGGAAAAGAGGCTAGGACGAAAACGAGGCTAAGGCTTTTAGCACCTAAATGAGGCTAGCATGAAAAAGAGGTTAGGACGAAAACGAGGCTAGGACGAAAACGAAGCTAGCATGGAAACGAAGCTAGGAGGAAAACGAGGCTAGGACGAAAACGAGGCTAGTACGAAAACGAGGCTAGGGTTTTTAGCACCAAAACAAGGCTAGCATGGAAAAGAGGCTAGGGTTAAGGTTAGGGTTAGGGTTCGGGTTAGGGTTAGGGTTAGGGTTTAGGGTTAGAATTAGGGTTAGGGTTTGGGGTTAGGGTTAGGGTTAGGGTTAGGAATAGGGTTAGGGTTAGCACTTAAATGAGACTAGCATGGAAACGAGACTGGGACGAAGACGAGGCTAGGGTTTTTAGCACCAAAACGAGGCTAACATGGAAACGAGGCTAGGACACGGACCAGGCTAGGACTTTTAGCACCAAAACGAGTCTAGCATGGAAACGAGAGTAGGACGAAAACAAGGCTAGGACGAAAAGGAGGCTAGAATGGAAACGTGGCTAGAAGGAAAACGAGGCTAGGGCTTCTAGCAACAAAACGAGGCTTGCATGGGAACGAGGCTAGGAGGAATACGAGGCTAGGACTTAAGAACCAAAAAAAGGCAGGCATGGAAACGAGGAAAAGACGAAGATGAGGCTAGGGCTTCTAGCACCAAAACAAGGTTAGCATAGAAACGAGGCTAAGAGGAAAACGAGGCTAAGAACAAAACGAGGCTAGGAAGATAACGAGGCTAGGGTTATAAGTACCAAAACAATGCTAGCATGGAAACGAGGCTATGACAAAGACAAGGGTACGGCGTAAACGACGCGAGGTTATTTGGCACTAAAACGAGGCTAGCATGGAAAAGAGGCTAAGAAGAAAACGAGGCTAGGGTTTTACCACCAAAACGAGGCTTGCACGGAAAAGATGCTAGAACGAAGACGAGGCTGGGGTTTTAGCACCAAAATGAGGCTAGCATGGAAACGAGGCTAGGGTTAGGGTTAGGGTTTGGGGTTAGGGTTACGGTTAGGGTTAGGGTTAGGAATAGGGTTAGGGTTAGGGTTAGGGTTAGCACTAAATAAGGCTAGCATGGAAACGAGGCTAGGACGCAGACGAGACTAGGACTTTAAGCACCAAAACGAGTCTAGCATGGAAACGAGAGTAGGACGAAAACGAAGCTAGGACGGAAACAAAACGAGGCTAGCGTGAAAACGAAGCTGGGACGAAAAAGAGGCTAGGACGAAATGGAGGCTAGCATGGAAACGAAGCTAGAAGGAAAACGAGTCTAGGGCTTTTAGCTCCAAAACGTGGCTTGCATGGAAACGAAGCTAGGACGAAAACGAGGCTAGGACGAAAACAAGGCCATGACGAAAACAAAGCTAGGACGAAAACGAGGCTAGGGTTGTTTGCACCAAAACAAGGCTAGCATGGAAAAGAGGCTAGGACAAAAACGAGGCTAGGACGAAAACGAGGCTAGGAAGGAAACAAAGCTAGAAGGAAAACGAGGCTAGGAAGAAAACGAGGCTAAGAGAAAAACGAGGTTAGGGCTTTTAGCACCAAATTGAGGCTTGCACGGAAAAGAGGCTAGGACGAAAACGAGGCTAAGGCTTTTAGCACCTAAATGAGGCTAGCATGAAAAAGAGGTTAGGACGAAAACGAGGCTAGGACGAAAACGAAGCAAGCATGGAAACGTAGCTAAAAGGAAAACGAGGCTAGGACGAAAACGAGGCTAGTACGAAAACGAAGCTAGGGTGTTTAGCACCAAAACAAGGCTAGCATTGAAAAGAGGCTAGGGTTAGGGTTAGGGTTAGGGTTCGGGTTAGGGTTTAGGGTTAGAATTAAGGTTATGGTTTGGGGTTAGGGTTAGGGTTAGGATTAGGGTTAGGGTTAGAGTTAGCACTTAAATATGGCTAGCATGGAAACGAGGCTGGGACGAAGAGGAGGTTAGGGCTTTTAGCCCCAAAACGAGGCTAGCATAGAAACGAGGCTAGGACGGAGACGAAGCTAGGACGAAAAGGAGGCTAGAATGGAAACGTGGCTAGAAGGAAAACGAGGCTAGGGCTTCTAGCAACAAAACGAGGCTTGCATGGGAACGAGAGTAGGACGAAAACAAGGCTAGGACGAAAAGGAGGCTAGAATGGAAACGTGGCTAGAAGGAAAACGAGGCTAGGGCTTCTAGCAACAAAACGAGGCTTGCATGGGAACGAGGCTAGGAGGAATACGAGGCTAGGACTTAAGAACCAAAAAAAGGCAGGCATGGAAACGAGGAAAAGACGAAGATGAGGCTAGGGTTTTAGTACCAAAACAATGCTAGCATGGAAACGAGGCTAGACAAAGTTAAGGTACGGCGTAAACGACGCTAGGTTATTTGGCACTAAAACGAGGCTAGCATGGAAAGAGGCTAAGAAGAAAAAACGAGGCTAGGGTTTTACCACCAAAACGAGGCTTGCACGGAAAAGATGCTAGAACGAAGTCGAGGCTGGGGCTTTTAGCACCAAAACGAGGCCAGCAACGGAAGAGAGAGATAGGACGAAAACGACACTAGGACGAAAACGAGGCTAGCATGGAAACCTGGCTAGAAGGAAACCAAGCTAAGGCTCTTAGCAACAAAACGAAGCTTGCATGGAAAAAGGGCTAGGACGAAAACGAGGCTAGGGCTTTTAGCACCTAAATGAGGCTAGCATGGAAACGAGGCAAAGACGAAGATGAGGCTGGGGCTTCTAGCACCAAAACAAGGTTAGCATAGAAACGGGGCTTGAAGAAAACGAGGCTTAGAGGAAAACAAGACTAGGACGAAAACGAGGCTAGGACTTTTAGCATCAAAACGAGGCTAGCATGGAAACGAGGCAAGGACAAAGACGAGGCTAGGGCTTTTAGCACCAAAACGAAGCTAGCATGGAAACGAAGCTAGAAGGAAAACGAGTCTAGGGCTTTTAGATCCAAAACGTGGCTTGCATGGAAACGAAGCTAGGACGAAAACAAGACTAGGACGAAAACGAGGCTAGGGTTGTTTGCACCAAAACAAGGCTAGCATGGAAAAGAGGCTAGGACAAAAACCAGGCTAGGACGAAAACGAGGCTAGGAAGGAAACAAAGCTAGGAGGAAAACGAGGCTAGGAAGAAAACGAGGCTAGGAGACGAAAGAAGTTAGGGCTTTTAGCACCAAAATGAGGCTTGCACGGAAAAGAGGCTAGGACGAAAACGAGGCTAAGGCTTTTAGCACTTAAATGAGGCTAGCATGAAACAGAGATTAGGACGAAAACGAGGCTAGGACGAACACGAAGCTAGCATGGAAACGAAGCTAGGAGGAAAACGAGGCTAGGACGAAAACGAGGCTAGTACGAAAACGAGGCTAGGGTTTTTAGCACCAAAACAAGGCTAGCGTGGAAAAGAGGCTAGGGTTAGGGTTAGGGTTCGGGTTCGGGTTAGGGTTAGGGTTTAGGGTTAGGGTTAGGGTTTGGGGTTAGGGTTAGGAATAGGGTTAGGGTTAGGGTTAGCACTTAAATAAGGCTAGCATGGAAACGAGGCTGGGACGAAGAGGAGGTTAGGGCTTTTAGCCCAAAACGAGGCTAGCATAGAAACGAGGCTAGGACGCAGACGAGGCTAGGACTTTAAGCACCTAAACGAGTGTAGCATGGAAACGAGAGTAGGACGAAAACGAAGCTAGGACGGAAACAAAACGAGGCTAGCGTGAAAACGAAGCTGGGACGAAAAAGAGGCTAGGACAAAATCGAGGCTAGCATGGAAACGAAGCTAGAAGGAAAACGAGTCTAGGGCTTTTAGCTCCAAAACGTGGCTTGCATGGAAACAAAGCTAGGACGAAAACGAGGCTAGGACTGAAACAAGGCCATGACGAAAACAAAGCTAGGACGAAAACGAGACTAGGGTTGTTTGCACCAAAACAAGGCTAGCATGAAAAAGAGGCTAGGACAAAAACCAGGCTAGGACGAAAACGAGGCTAGGAAGGAAAAAAAGCTAGGAGGAAAACGAGGCTAGGAAGAAAACGAGGCTAAGAGAAAAACGAGGTTAGGGCTTTTAGCACCAAATTGAGGCTTGCACGGAAAAGAGGCTAGGACGAAAACGAGGCTAGGCTTTTAGCACCTAAATGAGGCTAGCATGAAAAAGAGGTTAGGACGAAAACGAAGCTAGGACGAAAACGAAGCAAGCATGGAAACGAAGCTAGGAGGAAAACGAGGCTAGGACGAAAACGAGGCTAGTACGAAAACGAGGCTAGGGTTTTTAGCACCAAAACAAGGCTAGCATGGAAAAGAGGCTAGGGTTAAGGTTAGGGTTAGGGTTCGGGTTAGGGTTAGGGTTAGGGTTTAGGGTTAGAATTAGGGTTAGGGTTAGGGTTAGGAATAGGGTTAGGGTTAGGGTTAGCACTTAAATGAGGCTAGCATGGAAACGAGACTGGGACGAAGACGAGGCTTGGGCTTTAAGCACCAAAACGAGGCTAGCATGGAAACGAGGCTAGGACGCGGACGAGGCTAGGACTTTTAGCACCAAAACGAGTCTAGCATGGAAACGAGAGTAGGACGAAAACAAGGCTAGGACGAAAAGGAGGCTAGAATGGAAACGTGGCTAGAAGGAAAACGAGGCTAGGGCTTCTAGCAACAAAACGAGGCTTGCATGGGAACGAGAGTAGGACGAAAACGAAGCTAGGACGGAAACAAAACGAGGCTAGCGTGAAAACGAAGCTGGGACAAAAAAGAGGCTAGGACGAAATCGAGGCTAGCATGGAAACGAAGCTAGAAGGAAAATGAGTCTAGGGCTTTTAGCTCCAAAACGTGGCTTACATGGAAACGAAGCTCGGACGAAAACGAGGCTAGGACGAAAACAAGGCCATGACGAAAACAAAGCTAGGTCGAAAACGAGGCTAGGGTTGTTTGCACCAAAACAAGGCTAGCATGGAAAAGAGGCTAGGACAAAAACCAGGCTAGGACGAAAACGAGGCTAGGAAGGAAACAAAGCTAGGAGGAAAACGAGGCTAGGAAGAAAACGAGGCTAAGAGAAAAACGAGGTTAGGCTTTTAGCACCAAATTGAGGCTTGCACGGAAAAGAGGCTAGGACGAAAACGAGGCTTAGGCTTTTAGCACCTAAATGAGGCTAGCATGAAAAAGAGGTTAGGACGAAAACGAGGCTAGGACGAAAATGAAGCAAGCATGGAAACGAAGCTAGGAGGAAAACGAGGCTAGGACGAAAACGAGGCTAGTACGAAAACGAGGCTAGGGTTTTTAGCACCAAAACAAGGCTAGCATGGAAAAGAGGCTAGGGTTAAGGTTAGGGTTAGGGTTCGGGTTAGGGTTAGGGTTTAGGGTTAGAATTAGGGTTAGGGTTTGGGGTTAGGGTTAGGGTTAGGAATAGGGTTAGGGTTAGGGTTAGCACTTAAATGAGACTAGCATGGAAACGAGACTGGGACGAAGACGAGGCTTGGGCTTTAAGCACCAAAACGAGGCTAGCATGGAAACGAGGCTAGGACGCGGACGAGGCTAGGACTTTTAGCACCAAAACGAGTCTAGCATGGAAACGAGAGTAGGACGAAAACAAGGCTAGGACGAAAAGGAGGCTAGAATGGAAACGTGGCTAGAAGGAAAACGAGGCTAGGGCTTCTAGCAACAAAACGAGGCTTGCATGGGAACGAGGCTAGGAGGAATACGAGGCTAGGACTTAAGAACCGAAAAAAGGCAGGCATGGAAACGAGAAAAAAAGAAGATGAGGCTAGGGCTTCTAGCACCAAAACAAGGTTAGCATAGAAACGAGGCTAAGAGGAAAACGAGGCTAAGAACAAAACGAGGCTAAGGAAGATAACGAGGCTAGGGTTTTTAGTACCAAAACAATGCTAATATTGGAAACGAGGCTATGACAAAGACAAGGGTACGGCGTAAACGACGCGAGGTTATTTGGCACTAAAACGAGGCTAGCATGGAAAAGAGGCTAAGAAGAAAAACGAGGCTAGGGTTTTACCACCAAAACGAGGCTTGCACGGAAAAGATGCTAGAACGAAGACGAGGCTGGGGTTTTAGCACCAAAATGAGGCTAGCATGGAAACGAGGCTAGGGTTAGGGTTAGGGTTAGGGTTTGGGGTTAGGGTTACGGTTAGGGTTAGGGTTAGGAATAGGGTTAGGGTTAGGGTTAGCACTTAAATAAGGCTAGCATGGAAACGAGGCTAGGACGCAGACGAGGCTAGGACTTTTAGCACCAAAACGAGTCTAGCATGGAAACGAGAATAGGACGAAAACGAAGCTAGGACGGAAACAAAACGAGGCTAGCGTGAAAACGAAGCTGGGACGAAAAAGAGGCTAGGACGAAATGGAGGCTAGCATGGAAACGAAGCTAGAAGGAAAACGAGTCTAGGGCTTTTAGCTCCAAAACGTGGCTTGCATGGAAACGAAGCTAGGACGAAAACGAGGCTAGGGTTAGGGTTAGGGTTAGGGTTAGGGTTAGGAATAGGGTTAGGGTTAGGGTTAGGGTTAGCACTTAAATAAGGCTAGAATGGAAACGAGAATGGGACGAAGAGGAGGTTAGGGCTTTTAGCCCCAAAACGAGGCTAGCATAGAAACGAGGCTAGGACGCAGACGAGGCTAGGACTTTAATCACCTAAACGAGTCTAGCATGGAAACCAGAGTAGGACGAAAACGAAGCTAGGACGGAAACAAAACGAAGCTAGCGTGAAAACGAAGTTGGGACGAAAAAGAGGCTAGGACGAAATCGAGGCTAGCATGGAAACGAAGCTAGAAGGAAAACGAGTCTAGGGCTTTTAGCTCCAAAACGTGGCTTGCATGGAAACGAAGCTAGGACAAAAACGAGGCTAGGACTAAAACAAGGCCATGACGAAAACAAAGCTAGGACGAAAACGAGACTAGGGTTGTTTGCACCAAAACAAGGCTAGCATGGAAAAGAGGCTAGGACAAAAACCAGGCTAGGACGAAAAAGAGGCTAGGAAGGAAACAAAGCTAGGAGGAAACGAGGCTAGGAAGAAAACGAGGCTAAGAGAAAAACGAGGTTAGGGCTTTTAGCACCAAATTGAGGCTTGCACGGAAAAGAGGCTAGGACGAAAACGAGGCTAAGGCTTTTGGCACCTAAATAAGGCTAGCATGAAAAAGAGGTTAGGACGAAAACGAAGCTAGGACGAAAACGAAGCAAGCATGGAAACGAAGCTAGGAGGAAAACGAGGCTAGGACGAAAACGAGGCTAGTACGAAAACGAGGCTTGGGTTTTTAGCACCAAAACAAGGCTAGCATGGAAAAGAGGCTAGGGTTAAGGTTAGGGTTAGGGTTCGGGTTAGGGTTAGGGTTTAGGGTTAGAATTAGGGTTAGGGTTTGGGGTTAGGGTTAGGGTTAGGGTTAGGAATAGGGTTAGGGTTAGGGTTAGCACTTTAATGAGACTAGCATGGAAACGAGACTGGGACGAAGACGAGGCTAGGGCTTTTAGCACCAAAACAAGGCTAGCATGGAAAAGAGGCTAGGACAAAACCAGGCTAGGACCAAAACGAGGCTAGGAAGGAAACAAAGCTAGGAGGAAAGCGAGGCTAGGAAGAAAACGAGGCTAAGAGAAAAACGAGGTTAGGGCTTTTAGCACCAAATTGAGGCTTGCACGGAAAAGAGGCTAGGGTTAAGGTTAGGGTTAAGGTTCGGGTTAGGGTTAGGGTTTAGGGTTAGAATTAGGGTTAGGGTTTGGGGTTAGGGTTAGGGTTAGGGTTAGGAATAGGGTTGGGGTTAAGGTTAGCACTTGAATGAGACTAGCATGGAAACGAGACTGGGACGAAGACGAGGCTAGGGCTTTTAGCACCAAAACGAGGCTAGCATGGAAACGAGGCTAGGACGCGGACGAGGCTAGGACTTTTAGCACCAAAACGAGTCTAGCATGGAAACGAGAGTAGGACAAAAACAAGGCTAGGACGAAAAGGAGGCTAGAATGGAAACGTGGCTAGAAGGAAAACGAGGCTAGGGCTTCTAGCAACAAAACGAGGCTTGCATGGGAACGAGGCTAGGAGGAATACGAGGCTAGGACTTAAGAACCAAAAAAAGGCAGGCATGGAAACGAGGAAAAGACGAAGATGAGGCTAGGGTTTTTAGTACCAAAACAATGCTAGCATGGAAACGAGGCTAGGACAAAGTTAAGGTACGGCGTAAACGACGCTAGGTTATTTGGCACTAAACGAGGCTAGCATGGAAAAGAGGCTAAGAAGAAAAACGAGGCTAGGGTTTTACCACCAAAACGAGGCTTGCACGGAAAAGATGCTAGAACGAAGTCGAGGCTGGGGCTTTTAGCACCAAAACGAGGCCAGCAACGGAAAGGAGAGTAGGACGAAAACGACACTAGGACGAAAACGAGGCTAGCATGGAAACCTGGCTAGAAGGAAACCAAGCTAAGGCTCTTAGCAACAAAACGAAGCTTGCATGGAAAAAGGGCTAGGACGAAAACGAGGCTAGGGCTTTTAGCACCTAAATGAGGCTAGCATGGAAACGAGGCAAAGACGAAGATGAGGCTGGGGCTTCTAGCACCAAAACAAGGTTAGCATAGAAACGGGGCTTGGAAGAAAACGAGGGCTTAGAGGAAAACAAGACTAGGACGAAAACGAGGCTAGGACTTTTAGCATCAAAACGAGGCTAGCATGGAAACGAGGCAAGGACAAAGACGAGGCTAGGGCTTTTAGCACCAAAACGAAGCTAGCATGGAAACGAAGCTAGAAGGAAAACGAGTCTAGGCTTTTAGATCCAAAACGTGGCTTGCATGGAAACGAAGCTAGGACGAAAACAAGACTAGGACGAAAACGAGGCTAGGGTTGTTTGCACCAAAACAAGGCTAGCATGGAAAAGAGGCTAGGACAAAAACCAGGCTAGGACGAAAACGAGGCTAGGAAGGAAACAAAGCTAGGAGGAAAACGAGGCTAGGAAGAAAACGAGGCTAGGAGACGAAAGAAGTTAGGGCTTTTAGCACCAAAATGAGGCTTGCACGGAAAAGAGGCTAGGACGAAAACGAGGCTAAGGCTTTTAGCACTTAAATGAGGCTAGCATGAAACAGAGATTAGGACGAAAACGAGGCTAGGACGAACACGAAGCTAGCATGGAAACGAAGCTTGGAGGAAAACGAGGCTAGGACGAAAACGAGGCTAGTACGAAAACGAGGCTAGGGTTTTTAGCACCAAAACAAGGCTAGCGTGGAAAAGAGGCTAGGGTTAGGGTTAGGGTTCGGGTTCGGGTTAGGGTTAGGGTTTAGGGTTAGGGTTAGGGTTTGGGGTTAGGGTTAGGAATAGGGTTAGGGTTAGGGTTAGCACTTAAATAAGGCTAGCATGGAAACGAGGCTGGGACGAAGAGGAGGTTAGGGCTTTTAGCCCCAAAACGAGGCTAGCATAGAAACGAGGCTAGGACGCAGACGAGGCTAGGACTTTAAGCACCTAAACGAGTCTAGCATGGAAACGAGAGTAGGACGAAAACGAAGCTAGGACGGAAACAAAACGAGGCTAGCGTGAAAACGAAGCTGGGACGAAAAAGAGGCTAGGACAAAATCGAGGCTAGCATGGAAACGAAGCTAGAAGGAAAACGAGTCTAGGGCTTTTAGCTCCAAAACGTGGCTTGCATGGAAACAAAGCTAGGACGAAAACGAGGCTAGGACTGAAACAAGGCCATGACGAAAACAAAGCTAGACGAAAACGAGACTAGGGTTGTTTGCACCAAAACAAGGCTAGCATGAAAAAGAGGCTAGGACAAAAACCAGGCTAGGACGAAAACGAGGCTAGGAAGGAAAAAAAGCTAGGAGGAAAACGAGGCTAGGAAGAAAACGAGGCTAAGAGAAAAACGAGGTTAGGGCTTTTAGCACCAAATTGAGGCTTGCACGGAAAAGAGGCTAGGACGAAAACGAGGCTAAGGCTTTTAGCACCTAAATGAGGCTAGCATGAAAAAGAGGTTAGGACGAAAACGAAGCTAGGACGAAAACGAAGCAAGCATGGAAACGAAGCTAGGAGGAAAACGAGGCTAGGACGAAAACGAGGCTAGTACGAAAACGAGGCTAGGGTTTTTAGCACCAAAACAAGGCTAGCATGGAAAAGAGGCTAGGGTTAAGGTTAGGTTAGGGTTCGGTTAGGGTTAGGGTTAGGGTTTAGGGTTAGAATTAGGGTTAGGGTTTGGGGTTAGGGTTAGGGTTAGGGTTAGGAATAGGGTTAGGGTTAGGGTTAGCACTTAAATGAGACTAGCATGGAAACGAGACTGGGACGAAGACGAGGCTAGGGTTTTTAGCACCAAAACGAGGCTAACATGGAAACGAGGCTAGGACACGGACCAGGCTAGGACTTTTAGCACCAAAACGAGTCTAGCATGGAAACGAGAGTAGGACGAAAACAAGGCTAGGACGAAAAGGAGGCTAGAATGGAAACGTGGCTAGAAGGAAAACGAGGCTAGGGCTTCTAGCAACAAAACGAGGCTTGCATGGGAACGAGGCTAGGAGGAATACGAGGCTAGGACTTAAGAACCAAAAAAAGGCAGGCATGGAAACGAGGAAAAGACGAAGATGAGGCTAGGGCTTCTAGCACCAAAACAAGGTTAGCATAGAAACGAGGCTAAGAGGAAAACGAGGCTAAGAACAAAACGAGGCTAGGAAGATAACGAGGCTAGGGTTATAAGTACCAAAACAATGCTAGCATGGAAACGAGGCTATGACAAAGACAAGGGTACGGCGTAAACGACGCGAGGTTATTTGGCACTAAAACGAGGCTAGCATGGAAAAGAGGCTAAGAAGAAAACGAGGCTAGGGTTTTACGACACGGAAAAGATGCTAGAACGAAGACGAGGCTGGGGTTTTAGCACCAAAACGAGGCTAGCATGGAAACGAGGCTAGGGTTAGGGTTAGGGTTTTGGGTTAGGGTTAGGGTTAGGGTTAGGGTTAGGAATAGGGTTAGGGTTAGGGTTAGGGTTAGCACTTAAATAAGGCTAGCATGGAAACGAGGCTAGGACGCAGACGAGACTAGGACTTTAAGCACCAAAACGAGTCTAGCATGGAAACGAGAGTAGGACGAAAACGAAGCTAGGACGGAAACAAAACGAGGCTAGCGTGAAAACGAAGCTGGGACGAAAAAGAGGCTAGGACGAAATGGAGGCTAGCATGGAACGAAGCTAGAAGGAAAACGAGTCTAGGGCTTTTAGCTCCAAAACGTGGCTTGCATGGAAACGAAGCTAGGACGAAAACGAGGCTAGGACGAAAACAAGGCCATGACGAAAACAAAGCTAGGACGAAAACGAGGCTAGGGTTGTTTGCACCAAAACAAGGCTAGCATGGAAAAGAGGCTAGGACAAAAACGAGGCTAGGACGAAAACGAGGCTAGGAAGGAAACAAAGCTAGAAGGAAAACGAGGCTAGGAAGAAAACGAGGCTAAGAGAAAAACGAGGTTAGGGCTTTTAGCACCAAATTGAGGCTTGCACGGAAAAGAGGCTAGGACGAAAACGAGGCTAAGGCTTTTAGCACCTAAATGAGGCTAGCATGAAAAAGAGGTTAGGACGAAAACGAGGCTAGGACGAAAACGAAGCAAGCATGGAAACGTAGCTAAAAGGAAAACGAGGCTAGGACGAAAACGAGGCTAGTACGAAAACGAAGCTAGGGTGTTTTAGCACCAAAACAAGGCTAGCATTGAAAAGAGGCTAGGTTAGGGTTAGGGTTAGGGTTCGGGTTAGGGTTTAGGGTTAGAATTAAGGTTATGGTTTGGGGTTAGGGTTAGGGTTAGGATTAGGGTTAGGGTTAGAGTTAGCACTTAAATATGGCTAGCATGGAAACGAGGCTGGGACGAAGAGGAGGTTAGGGCTTTTAGCCCCAAAACGAGGCTAGCATAGAAACGAGGCTAGGACGGAGACGAAGCTAGGACGAAAAGGAGGCTAGAATGGAAACGTGGCTAGAAGGAAAACGAGGCTAGGGCTTCTAGCAACAAAACGAGGCTTGCATGGGAACGAGAGTAGGACGAAAACAAGGCTAGGACGAAAAGGAGGCTAGAATGGAAACGTGGCTAGAAGGAAAACGAGGCTAGGGCTTCTAGCAACAAAACGAGGCTTGCATGGAACGAGGCTAGAGGAATACGAGGCTAGGACTTAAGAACCAAAAAAAAGGCAGGCATGGAAACGAGGAAAAGACGAAGATGAGGCTAGGGTTTTTAGTACCAAAACAATGCTAGCATGGAAACGAGGCTAGGACAAAGTTAAGGTACGGCGTAAACGACGCTAGGTTATTTGGCACTAAAACGAGGCTAGCATGGAAAAGAGGCTAAGAAGAAAAACGAGGCTAGGGTTTTACCACCAAAACGAGGCTTGCACGGAAAAGATGCTAGAACGAAGTCGAGGCTGGGGCTTTTAGCACCAAAACGAGGCCAGCAACGGAAAGGAGAGTAGGACGAAAACGACACTAGGACGAAAACGAGGCTAGCATGGAAACCTGGCTAGAAGGAAACCAAGCTAAGGCTCTTAGCAACAAAACGAAGCTTGCATGGAAAAAGGGCTAGGACGAAAACGAGGCTAGGGCTTTTAGCACCTAAATGAGGCTAGCATGGAAACGAGGCAAAGACGAAGATGAGGCTGGGCTTCTAGCACCAAAACAAGGTTAGCATAGAAACGGGGCTTGAAGAAAACGAGGCTTAGAGGAAACAAGACTAACTAACAAACGAGGCTAGGACTTTTAGCATCAAACGAGGCTAGCATGGAAACGAGGCAAGGACAAAGACGAGGCTAGGGCTTTAGCACCAAAACGAAGCTAGCATGGAAACGAAGCTAGAAGGAAAACGAGTCTAGGGCTTTTAGATCCAAAACGTGGCTTGCATGGAAACGAAGCTAGGACGAAAACAAGACTAGGACGAAAACGAGGCTAGGTTGTTTTGCACCAAAACAAGGCTAGCATGGAAAGAGGCTAGGACAAAAACCAGGCTAGGACGAAAACGAGGCTAGGAAGGAAACAAAGCTAGGAGGAAAACGAGGCTAGAAAGAAAACGAGGCTAGGAGACGAAAGAAGTTAGGGCTTTAGCACCAAAATGAGGCTTGAACGAAAAGAGGCTAGGACGAAAACGAGGCTAGGTTTAGCACTAAATGAGGCTAGCACTGAAACAGAGATTAGGACAAAACGAGGCTAGGACGAACACGAAGCTAGCATGGAAACGAAGCTAGGAGGAAAACGAGGCTAGGACGAAAACGAGGCTAGTACGAAAACGAGGCTAGGGTTTTTAGCACCAAAACAAGGCTAGCGTGGAAAAGAGGCTAGGGTTAGGGTTAGGGTTCGGGTTCGGTTAGGGTTAGGGTTTAGGGTTAGGGTTAGGGTTTGGGGTTAGGGTTAGGAATAGGGTTAGGGTTAGGGTTAGCACTTAAATAAGGCTAGCATGGAAACGAGGCTGGGACGAAGAGGAGGTTAGGGCTTTTAGCCCCAAAACGAGGCTAGCATAGAAACGAGGCTAGGACGCAGACGAGGCTAGGACTTTAAGCACCTAAACGAGTAGCATGGAAACGAGAGTAGGACGAAAACGAAGCTAGGACGGAAACAAAAGAGGCTAGCGTGAAAACGAAGCTGGGACGAAAAAGAGGCTAGGACAAAATCGAGGCTAGCATGGAAACGAAGCTAGAAGGAAAACGAGTCTAGGGCTTTTAGCTCCAAAACGTGGCTTGCATGGAAACAAAGCTAGGACGAAAACGAGGCTAGGACTGAAACAAGGCCATGACGAAAACAAAGCTAGGACGAAAACGAGACTAGGGTTGTTTGCACCAAAACAAGGCTAGCATGGAAAAGAGGCTAGGACAAAAACCAGGCTAGGACGAAAACGAGGCTAGGAAGGAAAAAAAGCTAGGAGGAAAACGAGGCTAGGAAGAAAACGAGGCTAAGAGAAAAACGAGGTTAGGGCTTTTAGCACCAAATTGAGGCTTGCACGGAAAAGAGGCTAGGACGAAAACGAGGCTAAGGCTTTTAGCACCTAAATGAGGCTAGCATGAAAAAGAGGTTAGGACGAAAACGAAGCTAGGACGAAAACGAAGCAAGCATGGAAACGAAGCTAGGAGGAAAACGAGGCTAGGACGAAAACGAGGCTAGTACGAAAACGAGGCTAGGGTTTTTAGCACCAAAACAAGGCTAGCATGGAAAAGAGGCTAGGGTTAAGGTTAGGGTTAGGGTTCGGGTTAGGGTTAGGGTTAGGGTTTAGGGTTAGAATTAGGGTTAGGGTTAGGGTTAGGAATAGGGTTAGGGTTAGGGTTAGCACTTAAATGAGGCTAGCATGGAAACGAGACTGGGACGAAGACGAGGCTTGGGCTTTAAGCACCAAAACGAGGCTAGCATGGAAACGAGGCTAGGACGCGGACGAGGCTAGGACTTTTAGCACCAAAACGAGTCTAGCATGGAAACGAGAGTAGGACGAAAACAAGGCTAGGACGAAAAGGAGGCTAGAATGGAAACGTGGCTAGAAGGAAAACGAGGCTAGGGCTTCTAGCAACAAAACGAGGCTTGCATGGGAACGAGAGTAGGACGAAAACGAAGCTAGGACGGAAACAAAACGAGGCTAGCGTGAAAACGAAGCTGGGACAAAAAAGAGGCTAGGACGAAATCGAGGCTAGCATGGAAACGAAGCTAGAAGGAAAATGAGTCTAGGGCTTTTAGCTCCAAAACGTGGCTTACATGGAAACGAAGCTCGGACGAAAACGAGGCTAGGACGAAAACAAGGCCATGACGAAAACAAAGCTAGGTCGAAAACGAGGCTAGGGTTGTTTGCACCAAAACAAGGCTAGCATGGAAAAGAGGCTAGGACAAAAACCAGGCTAGGACGAAAACGAGGCTAGGAAGGAAACAAAGCTAGGAGGAAAACGAGGCTAGGAAGAAAACGAGGCTAAGAGAAAAACGAGGTTAGTGCTTTTAGCACCAAATTGAGGCTTGCACGGAAAAGAGGCTAGGACGAAAACGAGGCTTAGGCTTTTAGCACCTAAATGAGGCTAGCATGAAAAAGAGGTTAGGACGAAAACGAGGCTAGGACGAAAATGAAGCAAGCATGGAAACGAAGCTAGGAGGAAAACGAGGCTAGGACGAAAACGAGGCTAGTACGAAAACGAGGCTAGGGTTTTTAGCACCAAAACAAGGCTAGCATGGAAAAGAGGCTAGGGTTAAGGTTAGGGTTAGGGTTCGGGTTAGGGTTAGGGTTTAGGGTTAGAATTAGGGTTAGGGTTTGGGGTTAGGGTTAGGGTTAGGAATAGGGTTAGGGTTAGGGTTAGCACTTAAATGAGACTAGCATGGAAACGAGACTGGGACGAAGACGAGGCTTGGGCTTTAAGCACCAAAACGAGGCTAGCATGGAAACGAGGCTAGGACGCGGACGAGGCTAGGACTTTTAGCACCAAAACGAGTCTAGCATGGAAACGAGAGTAGGACGAAAACAAGGCTAGGACGAAAAGGAGGCTAGAATGGAAACGTGGCTAGAAGGAAAACGAGGCTAGGGCTTCTAGCAACAAAACGAGGCTTGCATGGGAACGAGGCTAGGAGGAATACGAGGCTAGGACTTAAGAACCGAAAAAAGGCAGGCATGGAAACGAGAAAAAAAAGAAGATGAGGCTAGGGCTTCTAGCACCAAAACAAGGTTAGCATAGAAACGAGGCTAAGAGGAAAACGAGGCTAAGAACAAAACGAGGCTAGGAAGATAACAAGGCTAGGGTTTTTAGTCCCAAAACAATGCTAGCATAGAAACGAGGCTAGGACAAAGACAAGGGTACGGCGTAAACGACGCTAGGTTATTTGGCACTAAAACGAGGCTAGCATGGAAAAGAGGCTAAGAAGAAAAACGAGGCTAGGGTTTTACCACCAAAACGAGGCTTGCACGGAAAAGATGCTAGAACGAAGACGAGGCTGGGGCTTTTAGCACCAAAATAAGGCTAGCATGGAAACGAGGCTAGGGTTAGGGTTAGGGTTTTGGGGTTACGGTTAGGGTTAGGGTTAGGGTTAGGAATAGGGTTAGGGTTAGGGTTAGAGTTAGCACTTAAATAAGGCTAGCATGGAAACGAGGCTAGGACGCAGACGAGGCTAGGACTTTTAGCACCAAAACGAGTCTAGCATGGAAACGAGAGTAGGACGAAAACGAAGCTAGGACGGAAACAAAACGAGGCTAGCGTGAAAACGAAGCTGGGGCAAAAAGAGGCTAGGACGAAATCGAGGCTAGCATGGAAACGAAGCTAGAAGGAAAATGAGTCTAGGGCTTTTAGCTCCAAAACGTGCGCTTCATGGAAACGAAGCTCGGACGAAAACGAGGCTAGGACGAAAACAAGGCCATGACGAAAACAAAGCTAGGTCGAAAACGAGGCTAGGGTTGTTTGCACCAAAACAAGGCTAGCATGGAAAAGAGGCTAGGACAAAAACCAGGCTAGGACGAAAATCAGGCTAGGAAGGAAACAAAGCTAGGAGGAAAACGAGGCTAGGAAGAAAACGAGGCTAAGAGAAAAACGAGGTTAGGGCTTTTAGCACCAAATTGAGGCTTGCACGGAAAAGAGGCTAGGACGAAAACGAGGCTTAGGCTTTTAGCACCTAAATGAGGCTAGCATGAAAAAGAGGTTAGGACGAAAACGAGGCTAGGACGAAAATGAAGCAAGCATGGAAACGAAGCTAGGAGGAAAACGAGGCTAGGAGGAAAACGAGGCTAGTACGAAAACGAAGCTAGGGTTTTAAGCACCAAAACAAGGCTAGCATGGAAAAGAGGCTAGGGTTAAGGTTAGGGTTAGGGTTCGGGTTAGGGTTAGGGTTTAGGGTTAGAATTAGGGTTAGGGTTTAGGGTTAGGGTTAGGAATAGGGTTAGGGTTAGGGTTAGCACTTAAATGAGGCTAGCATGGAAACGAGACTGGGACGAAGACGAGGCTTGGGCTTTAAGCACCAAAACGAGGCTAGCATGGAAACGAGGCTAGGACGCGGACGAGGCTAGGACTTTTAGCACCAAAACGAGTCTAGCATGGAAACGAGAGTAGGACGAAAACAAGGCTAGGACGAAAAGGAGGCTAGAATGGAAACGTGGCTAGAAGGAAAACGAGGCTAGGGCTTCTAGCAACAAAACGAGGCTTGCATGGGAACGAGAGTAGGACGAAAACGAAGCTAGGACGGAAACAAAACGAGGCTAGCGTGAAAACGAAGCTGGGACAAAAAAGAGGCTAGGACGAAATCGAGGCTAGCATGGAAACGAAGCTAGAAGGAAAATGAGTCTAGGGCTTTTAGCTCCAAAACGTGGCTTACATGGAAACGAAGCTCGGACGAAAACGAGGCTAGGACGAAAACAAGGCCATGACGAAAACAAAGCTAGGTCGAAAACGAGGCTAGGGTTGTTTGCACCAAAACAAGGCTAGCATGGAAAAGAGGCTAGGACAAAAACCAGGCTAGGACGAAAATCAGGCTAGGAAGGAAACAAAGCTAGGAGGAAAACGAGGCTAGGAAGAAAACGAGGCTAAGAGAAAAACGAGGTTAGGGCTTTTAGCACCAAATTGAGGCTTGCACGGAAAAGAGGCTAGGACGAAAACGAGGCTTAGGCTTTTAGCACCTAAATGAGGCTAGCATGAAAAAGAGGTTAGGACGAAAACGAGGCTAGGACGAAAATGAAGCAAGCATGGAAACGAAGCTAGGAGGAAAACGAGGCTAGGAGGAAAACGAGGCTAGTACGAAAACGAAGCTAGGGTTTTAAGCACCAAAACAAGGCTAGCATGGAAAAGAGGCTAGGGTTAAGGTTAGGGTTAGGGTTCGGGTTAGGGTTAGGGTTTAGGGTTAGAATTAGGGTTAGGGTTTAGGGTTAGGGTTAGGAATAGGGTTAGGGTTAGGGTTAGCACTTAAATGAGACTAGCATGGAAACGAGACTGGGACGAAGACGAGGCTTGGGCTTTAAGCACCAAAACGAGGCTAGCATGGAAACGAGGCTAGGACGCGGACGAGGCTAGGACTTTTAGCACCAAAACGAGTCTAGCATGGAAACGAGAGTAGGACGAAAACAAGGCTAGGACGAAAAGGAGGCTAGAATGGAAACGTGGCTAGAAGGAAAACGAGGCTAGGGCTTCTAGCAACAAAACGAGGCTTGCATGGGAACGAGGCTAGGAGGAATACGAGGCTAGGACTTAAGAACCAAAAAAGGCAGGCATGGAAACGAGGAAAAGACGAAGATGAGGCTAGGGCTTCTAGCACCAAAACAAGGTTAGCATAGAAACGAGGCTAAGAGGAAAACGAGGCTAAGAACAAAACGAGGCTAGGAAGATAACGAGGCTAGGGTTTTTAGTACCAAAACAATGCTAATATTGGAAACGAGGCTATGACAAAGACAAGGGTACGGCGTAAACGACGCGAGGTTATTTGGCACTAAAACGAGGCTAGCATGGAAAAGAGGCTAAGAAGAAAAACGAGGCTAGGGTTTTACCACCAAAACGAGGCTTGCACGGAAAAGATGCTAGAACGAAGACGAGGCTGGGGTTTTAGCACCAAAATGAGGCTAGCATGGAAACGAGGCTAGGGTTAGGGTTAGGGTTAGGGTTTGGGGTTAGGGTTACGGTTAGGGTTAGGGTTAGGAATAGGGTTAGGGTTAGGGTTAGCACTTAAATAAGGCTAGCATGGAAACGAGGCTAGGACGCAGACGAGGCTAGGACTTTTAGCACCAAAACGAGTCTAGCATGGAAACGAGAATAGGACGAAAACGAAGCTAGGACGGAAACAAAACGAGGCTAGCGTGAAAACGAAGCTGGGACGAAAAAGAGGCTAGGACGAAATGGAGGCTAGCATGGAAACGAAGCTAGAAGGAAAACGAGTCTAGGGCTTTTAGCTCCAAAACGTGGCTTGCATGGAAACGAAGCTAGGACGAAAACGAGGCTAGGGTTAGGGTTAGGGTTAGGGTTAGGGTTAGGAATAGGGTTAGGGTTAGGGTTAGGGTTAGCACTTAAATAAGGCTAGAATGGAAACGAGAATGGGACGAAGAGGAGGTTAGGGCTTTTAGCCCCAAAACGAGGCTAGCATAGAAACGAGGCTAGGACGCAGACGAGGCTAGGACTTTAATCACCTAAACGAGTCTAGCATGGAAACCAGAGTAGGACGAAAACGAAGCTAGGACGGAAACAAAACGAAGCTAGCGTGAAAACGAAGTTGGGACGAAAAAGAGGCTAGGACGAAATCGAGGCTAGCATGGAAACGAAGCTAGAAGGAAAACGAGTCTAGGGCTTTTAGCTCCAAAACGTGGCTTGCATGGAAACGAAGCTAGGACAAAAACGAGGCTAGGACTAAAACAAGGCCATGACGAAAACAAAGCTAGGACGAAAACGAGACTAGGGTTGTTTGCACCAAAACAAGGCTAGCATGGAAAAGAGGCTAGGACAAAAACCAGGCTAGGACGAAAAAGAGGCTAGGAAGGAAACAAAGCTAGGAGGAAAACGAGGCTAGGAAGAAAACGAGGCTAAGAGAAAAACGAGGTTAGGGCTTTTAGCACCAAATTGAGGCTTGCACGGAAAAGAGGCTAGGACGAAAACGAGGCTAAGGCTTTTGGCACCTAAATAAGGCTAGCATGAAAAAGAGGTTAGGACGAAAACGAAGCTAGGACGAAAACGAAGCAAGCATGGAAACGAAGCTAGGAGGAAAACGAGGCTAGGACGAAAACGAGGCTAGTACGAAAACGAGGCTTGGGTTTTTAGCACCAAAACAAGGCTAGCATGGAAAAGAGGCTAGGGTTAAGGTTAGGGTTAGGGTTCGGGTTAGGGTTAGGGTTTAGGGTTAGAATTAGGGTTAGGGTTTGGGGTTAGGGTTAGGGTTAGGGTTAGGAATAGGGTTAGGGTTAGGGTTAGCACTTTAATGAGACTAGCATGGAAACGAGACTGGGACGAAGACGAGGCTAGGGCTTTTAGCACCAAAACAAGGCTAGCATGGAAAAGAGGCTAGGACAAAAACCAGGCTAGGACCAAAACGAGGCTAGGAAGGAAACAAAGCTAGGAGGAAAGCGAGGCTAGGAAGAAAACGAGGCTAAGAGAAAAACGAGGTTAGGGCTTTTAGCACCAAATTGAGGCTTGCACGGAAAAGAGGCTAGGGTTAAGGTTAGGGTTAAGGTTCGGGTTAGGGTTAGGGTTTAGGGTTAGAATTAGGGTTAGGGTTTGGGGTTAGGGTTAGGGTTAGGGTTAGGAATAGGGTTGGGGTTAAGGTTAGCACTTGAATGAGACTAGCATGGAAACGAGACTGGGACGAAGACGAGGCTAGGGCTTTTAGCACCAAACGAGGCTAGCATGGAAACGAGGCTAGGACGCGGACGAGGCTAGGACTTTTAGCACCAAAACGAGTCTAGCATGGAAACGAGAGTAGGACAAAAACAGGCTAGGACGAAAAGGAGGCTAGAATGGAAACGTGGCTAGAAGGAAAACGAGGCTAGGGCTTCTAGCAACAAAACGAGGCTTGCATGGGAACGAGGCTAGGAGGAATACGAGGCTAGGACTTAAGAACCAAAAAAAGGCAGGCATGGAAACGAGGAAAAGACGAAGATGAGGCTAGGGTTTTTAGTACCAAAACAATGCTAGCATGGAAACGAGGCTAGGACAAAGTTAAGGTACGGCGTAAACGACGCTAGGTTATTTGGCACTAAAACGAGGCTAGCATGGAAAAGAGGCTAAGAAGAAAAACGAGGCTAGGGTTTTACCACCAAAACGAGGCTTGCACGGAAAAGATGCTAGAACGAAGTCGAGGCTGGGGCTTTTAGCACCAAAACGAGGCCAGCAACGGAAAGGAGAGTAGGACGAAAACGACACTAGGACGAAAACGAGGCTAGCATGGAAACCTGGCTAGAAGGAAACCAAGCTAAGGCTCTTAGCAACAAAACGAAGCTTGCATGGAAAAAGGGCTAGGACGAAAACGAGGCTAGGGCTTTTAGCACCTAAATGAGGCTAGCATGGAAACGAGGCAAAGACGAAGATGAGGCTGGGGCTTCTAGCACCAAAACAAGGTTAGCATAGAAACGGGGCTTGGAAGAAAACGAGGCTTAGAGGAAAACAAGACTAGGACGAAAACGAGGCTAGGACTTTTAGCATCAAAACGAGGCTAGCATGGAAACGAGGCAAGGACAAAGACGAGGCTAGGGCTTTTAGCACCAAAACGAAGCTAGCATGGAAACGAAGCTAGAAGGAAAACGAGTCTAGGGCTTTTAGATCCAAAACGTGGCTTGCATGGAAACGAAGCTAGGACGAAAACAAGACTAGGACGAAAACGAGGCTAGGGTTGTTTGCACCAAAACAAGGCTAGCATGGAAAAGAGGCTAGGACAAAAACCAGGCTAGGACGAAAACGAGGCTAGGAAGGAAACAAAGCTAGGAGGAAAACGAGGCTAGGAAGAAAACGAGGCTAGGAGACGAAAGAAGTTAGGGCTTTTAGCACCAAAATGAGGCTTGCACGGAAAAGAGGCTAGGACGAAAACGAGGCTAAGGCTTTTAGCACTTAAATGAGGCTAGCATGAAACAGAGATTAGGACGAAAACGAGGCTAGGACGAACACGAAGCTAGCATGGAAACGAAGCTTGGAGGAAAACGAGGCTAGGACGAAAACGAGGCTAGTACGAAAACGAGGCTAGGGTTTTTAGCACCAAAACAAGGCTAGCGTGGAAAAGAGGCTAGGGTTAGGGTTAGGGTTCGGGTTCGGGTTAGGGTTAGGGTTTAGGGTTAGGGTTAGGGTTTGGGGTTAGGGTTAGGAATAGGGTTAGGGTTAGGGTTAGCACTTAAATAAGGCTAGCATGGAAACGAGGCTGGGACGAAGAGGAGGTTAGGGCTTTTAGCCCCAAAACGAGGCTAGCATAGAAACGAGGCTAGGACGCAGACGAGGCTAGGACTTTAAGCACCTAAACGAGTCTAGCATGGAAACGAGAGTAGGACGAAAACGAAGCTAGGACGGAAACAAAACGAGGCTAGCGTGAAAACGAAGCTGGGACGAAAAAGAGGCTAGGACAAAATCGAGGCTAGCATGGAAACGAAGCTAGAAGGAAAACGAGTCTAGGGCTTTTAGCTCCAAAACGTGGCTTGCATGGAAACAAAGCTAGGACGAAAACGAGGCTAGGACTGAAACAAGGCCATGACGAAAACAAAGCTAGGACGAAAACGAGACTAGGGTTGTTTGCACCAAAACAAGGCTAGCATGAAAAAGAGGCTAGGACAAAAACCAGGCTAGGACGAAAACGAGGCTAGGAAGGAAAAAAAGCTAGGAGGAAAACGAGGCTAGGAAGAAAACGAGGCTAAGAGAAAAACGAGGTTAGGGCTTTTAGCACCAAATTGAGGCTTGCACGGAAAAGAGGCTAGGACGAAAACGAGGCTAAGGCTTTTAGCACCTAAATGAGGCTAGCATGAAAAAGAGGTTAGGACGAAAACGAAGCTAGGACGAAAACGAAGCAAGCATGGAAACGAAGCTAGGAGGAAAACGAGGCTAGGACGAAAACGAGGCTAGTACGAAAACGAGGCTAGGGTTTTTAGCACCAAAACAAGGCTAGCATGGAAAAGAGGCTAGGGTTAAGGTTAGGGTTAGGGTTCGGGTTAGGGTTAGGGTTAGGGTTTAGGGTTAGAATTAGGGTTAGGGTTTGGGGTTAGGGTTAGGGTTAGGGTTAGGAATAGGGTTAGGGTTAGGGTTAGCACTTAAATGAGACTAGCATGGAAACGAGACTGGACGAAGACGAGGCTAGGGTTTTTAGCACCAAAACGAGGCTAACATGGAAACGAGGCTAGGACACGGACCAGGCTAGGACTTTTAGCACCAAAACGAGTCTAGCATGGAAACGAGAGTAGGACGAAAACAAGGCTAGGACGAAAAGGAGGCTAGAATGGAAACGTGGCTAGAAGGAAAACGAGGCTAGGGCTTCTAGCAACAAAACGAGGCTTGCATGGGAACGAGGCTAGGAGGAATACGAGGCTAGGACTTAAGAACCAAAAAAAGGCAGGCATGGAAAACGAGGAAAAGACGAAGATGAGGCTAGGGCTTCTAGCACCAAAACAAGGTTAGCATAGAAACGAGGCTAAGAGGAAAACGAGGCTAAGACAAAAACGAGGCTAGGAAGATAACGAGGCTAGGGTTATAAGTACCAAAACAATGCTAGCATGGAAACGAGGCTATGACAAAGACAAGGGTACGGCGTAAACGACGCGAGGTTATTTGGCACTAAAACGAGGCTAGCATGGAAAAGAGGCTAAGAAGAAAACGAGGCTAGGGTTTTACCACCAAAACGAGGCTTGCACGGAAAAGATGCTAGAACGAAGACGAGGCTGGGGTTTTAGCACCAAAATGAGGCTAGCATGGAAACGAGGCTAGGGTTAGGGTTAGGGTTTGGGGTTAGGGTTACGGTTAGGGTTAGGGTTAGGAATAGGGTTAGGGTTAGGGTTAGGGTTAGCACTTAAATAAGGCTAGCATGGAAACGAGGCTAGGACGCAGACGAGACTAGGACTTTAAGCACCAAAACGAGTCTAGCATGGAAACGAGAGTAGGACGAAAACGAAGCTAGGACGGAAACACAAACGAGGCTAGCGTGAAAACGAAGCTGGGACGAAAAAGAGGCTAGGACGAAATGGAGGCTAGCATGGAAACGAAGCTAGAAGGAAAACGAGTCTAGGGCTTTTGCTCCAAAACGTGGCTTGCATGGAAACGAAGCTAGGACGAAAACGAGGCTAGGACGAAAACAAGGCCATGACGAAAACAAAGCTAGGACGAAAACGAGGCTAGGGTTGTTTGCACCAAAACAAGGCTAGCATGGAAAAGAGGCTAGGACAAAAACGAGGCTAGGACGAAAACGAGGCTAGGAAGGAAACAAAGCTAGAAGGAAAACGAGGCTAGGAAGAAAACGAGGCTAAGAGAAAAACGAGGTTAGGGCTTTTAGCACCAAATTGAGGCTTGCACGGAAAAGAGGCTAGGACGAAAACGAGGCTAAGGCTTTTAGCACCTAAATGAGGCTAGCATGAAAAAGAGGTTAGGACGAAAACGAGGCTAGGACGAAAACGAAGCAAGCATTGGAAACGTAGCTAAAAGGAAAACGAGGCTAGGACGAAACGAGCTAGTACGAAAACGAAGCTAGGGTGTTTAGCACCAAAAAAGGCTAGCATTGAAAAGAGGCTAGGGTTAGGGTTAGGGTTAGGGTTCGGGTTAGGGTTTAGGGTTAGAATTAAGGTTATGGTTTGGGGTTTAGGGTTAGGGTTAGGATTAGGGTTAGGGTTAGAGTTAGCACTTAAATATGGCTAGCATGGAAACGAGGCTGGACGAAGAGGAGGTTAGGGCTTTTAGCCCCAAAACGAGGCTAGCATAGAAACGAGGCTAGACGGAGACGAAGCTAGGACGAAAAGGAGGCTAGAATGGAAACGTGGCTAGAAGGAAAACGAGGCTAGGGCTTCTAGCAACAAAACGAGGCTTGCATGGGAACGAGAGTAGGACGAAAACAAGGCTAGGACGAAAAGGAGGCTAGAATGGAAACGTGGCTAGAAGGAAAACGAGGCTAGGGCTTCTAGACACAAAACGAGGCTTGCATGGAACGAGGCTAGGAGGAATACGAGGCTAGGACTTAAGAACCAAAAAAAAGGCAGGCATGGAAACGAGGAAAGACGAAGATGAGCTAGGGTTTTTAGTACCAAACAATGCTAGCATGGAAACGAGGCTAGGACAAAGTTAAGGTACGGCGTAAACGACGCTAGGTTATTGGCACTAAAACGAGGCTAGCATGGAAAAAGAGGCTAAGAAGAAAAACGAGGCTAGGGTTTTACCACCAAAACGAGGCTTGCACGGAAAGATGCTAGAACGAAGTCGAGGCTGGGGCTTTTAGCACCAAAACGAGGCCAGCAACGGAAAGGAGAGTAGGACGAAAACGACACTAGGACGAAAACGAGGCTAGCATGGAAACCTGGCTAGAAGGAAACCAAGCTAAGGCTCTTAGCAACAAAACGAAGCTTGCATGGAAAAAGGGCTAGGACGAAAACGAGGCTAGGGCTTTTACACCTAAATGAGGCTAGCATGGAAACGAGGCAAAGACGAAGATGAGGCTGGGGCTTCTAGCCCAAAACAAGGTTAGCATAGAAACGGGGCTTGGGAAGAAAACGAGGCTTAGAGGAGAAACATAGCGGAGGCTAGGACTTTTGCATCAAACGAGGCTAGCATTTGGAAACGGGCAAGGACAAAGACGAGGCTAG
>ML133496.1:32500-60867 GCA_003864495.1 Nemopilema nomurai | reverse complement strand
AAACAAAATGAGGCTAGCGTGGAAACGTAGCTAGGACGAAAAAGGGGCTAGAACGAAAAAGAGGCCAGCATTGAAACGAGAGTAGGACGAAAACAAGGCTAGGACGAAAAGGAGGCTAGAATGGAAACGTGGCTAGAAGGAAAACGAGGCTAGGGCTTCTAGCAACAAAACGAGGCTTGCATGGGAACGAGGCTAGGAGGAATACGAGGCTAGGACTTAAGAACCAAAAAAAGGCAGGCATGGAAACGAGGAAAAGACGAAGATGAGGCTAGGGCTTCTAGCACCAAAACAAGGTTAGCATAGAAACGAGGCTAAGAGGAAAACGAGGCTAAGAACAAAACGAGGCTAGGAAGATAACGAGGCTAGGGTTTTTAGTACCAAAACAATGCTAGCATGGAAATGAGGCTAGGACGAAAACAAGGGTACGGCATAAACGACGCTAGGTCTTTTGGCACTAAAACCAGGCTAGCATGGAAATGAGGCTAAGAGGAAAAACGAGGCTAGGGCTTTACCACCAAAACGAGGCTTGCACGGAAAATATGCTAGAACGAAGACGAGGCTGGGGCTTTTAGCACCAAAACGAGGCCAGCAACGGAAAGAGTTGTAGGACGAAAACGACACTAGGACGAAAACGAGGCTAGCATGGAAACCTGGCTAGAAGGAAACCAAGCTAAGGCTTTTAGCACCTAAATGAGGCTAGCATGAAAACGAGGCAAAGACGAAGATGAGGCTAGGGCTTCTAGCACCAAAACGAGGCTAGCATAGAAACGGGGCTTGGAAGAAAACGAGGCTAAAAGGAAAACGAGACTAGGACGAAAATGAGGCTAGGGCTTTTGGCACCAAAACGAGGCAAGTATGGAAACGAGGCTAGGACTAAGACGAGGCTAGGGCTTTAAGCACCAAAACGAGGCTAGCATGGAAACGAGAGTAGGACGAAAACGAAGCTAGGACGGAAACAAAACGAGGCTTGCGTGAAAACGAAGCTGGGACAAAAAAGAGGCTAGGACAAAATCGAGGCTAGCATGGAAACGAAGCTAGAAGGAAAACGAGTCTAGGGCTTTTAGGTCCAAAACGTGGCTTGCATGGAAACGAAGCTAGGACGAAAAAAGGCTAGGACGAAAACAAGTCCATGACAAAAACGAGGCTAGGGTTTTTAGCACCAAAACAAGGCTAGCATGAAAAAGAGGCTAGGACGAAGACGATGCTGGGGCTTTTAGCACCAAAACGAGGCCAGCAACGGAAAGGAGAGTAGGACGAAAACGACACTAGGACGAAAACGAGGCTAGCATGGAAACCTGGCTTGAAGGAAAACGAGGCTAGGGCTTTTAGCAACAAAACGAGGCTTGCATGGAAAAAGGCTAGGACGAAAACGAGGCTAGGGCTTTTAGCACCTAAATGAGGCTAGCATGGAAACGAGGCAAAGACGAAGATGAGGCTAGGGCTTCTAGCACCAAAACAAGGTTAGCATAGAAACGAGGCTTGGAAGAAAACGAGGCTTAGAGGAAAACGAGACTAGGACGAAAACAAGGCTAGGACTTTTAGCACCAAAACGAGGCTAGCATAGAAACGAGGCAAGGACAAAGACGAGGCTAGGGCTTTTAGCACCAAAACGAGGCTAGCATGGAAACGAGAGTAGGACGAAAAAGAGGCTAGGACGGAAACAAAACGAGGCTAGCGTGAAAACGAAGCTGGAGCGAAAAAGAGGCTAGGACGAAATCCAAGCTAGCATGGAAACGAAGCTAGAAGGAAAACGAGTCTAGGGCTTTTAGCTCCAAAACGTGGCTTGCATGGAAACGAAGCTAGGACGAAAACGAGGCTAGGGCTTTTAGCACCTAAATTAGGCTAGCATGGAAACGAGGCAAAGACGAAGATGAGGCTTGGGCTTCTAGCACCAAAACAAGGTTAGCATAGAAACGGGGCTTGGAAGAAAACGAGGCTTAGAGGAAAACGAGACTAGGACGAAAACGAGGCTAGCATGGAAACGAGGCAAGGAGAAAGACGAGGCTAGGGCTTTTAGCACCAAAAGAGGCTAGCGTGAAAACGAAGCTGGAGCGAAAAAGAGGCTAGGACGAAATCGAGCTAGCATGAAAACGAAGCTAGAAGGAAAACGAGTCTAGGGCTTTTAGCTCCAAAACGTGGCTTGCATGGAAACGAAGCTAGGACGAAAACGAGGCTAGGGCTTTTAGCACCTAAATGAGGCTAGCATGGAAACGAGGCAAAGACGAAGATGAGGCTTGGGCTTCTAGCACCAAAACATAGTTAGCATAGAAACGGGGCTTGGAAGAAAACGAGGCTTAGAGGAAAACTAGACTAGGACGAAAACGAGGCTAGCATGGAAACGAGGCAAGGACAAAGACGAGGCTAGGGCTTTTAGCACCAAAACGAGGCTAGCATGGAAACGAGAGTAGGACGAAAAAGAGGCTAGGACGAAATCGAGGCTAGCATGGAAACGAAGCTAGAAGGAAAACGAGTCTAGGGCTTTTAGCTCCAAAACGTGGCTTGCATGGAAACGAAGCTAGGACGAAAACGAGGCTAGGACGAAAACAAAGCCATGACGAAAACAAGGCTAGGACGAAAACGAGGCTAGGGTTTTTAGCACCAAAACAAGGCTAGCATGGAAAAGAGGCTAAGACAAAAACCAGGCTAGGACGAAAACGAGGCTAGGAAGGAAACGAAGCTAGGAGGAAAACGAGGCTAGGAAGAAAACGAGGCTAGGAGAGAAACGAGGCTAGGGCTTTTAGCACCAAAATGAGTCTTGCACGGAAAAGAGGCTAGGACGAAAACGAGGCTAAGGCTTTTAGCACCTAAATGATGCTAGCTTGAAAAAGAGGTTAGAAGGAAAACGAGGCTAGGGCTTTTAGCACCAAAACGAGGCTACCATGGAAACGAGGCTAGGTTAGGGTTAGGGTTTTGGGTTAGGGTTTGGGGTTAGGGTTAGGGTTACGAATAGGGTTAGGAATAGGGTTAGGGTTAGGGTTAGCACTTAAATGAGGCTAGCATGGAAACGAGGCTGGGATGAAGACGAGGCTAGGGCTTTTAGCACCAAAACGAAGCTAGCATGGAAACGAGGCTAGGACGCAGACGAGGCTAGGGCTTTTAGCACCAAAACGAGTCTAGCATGGAAACGAGATTAGGACGAAAACAAAGCTAGGATGGAAACAAGGCCATGACGAAAACAAGGCTAGGAAGAAAACGAGGCTAGGGTTTTTAGCACAAAATCAAGGCTAGCATGGAAAAGAGGCTAGGACAAAAACCAGGCTAGGACGAAAATTGGGCTAGGAAGGAAACGAAGCTAGGAGGAAAACGAGGCTAGGAAGAAAACGAGGCTAGGAGGAAAATGAGGCTAGGGCTTTTAGCACCAAAATGAGGCTTGCGCGGAAAAGAGGCTAGGACGAAAACGAGGCTAACATGAAAACGAAGCTAGGAGGAAAACAAGGCTAGGACGAAAACGAGGCTAGTACGAAAACGAGGCTAGGGTTTTTAGCACCAAAACAAGGCTAGCATGGAAAAGAGGCTTGGAGGAAAACGAGGCTAGGGTTTTTAGCACCAAAACAAGGCTAGCATGGAAAAGAGGCTAGGATGAAGACGAGGCTAGTACGAAAACGAGGCTAGGGTTTTTAGCACCAAAACAAGGCTAGCATGGAAAAGAGGCTAGGAGGAAATCCAGGCTAGGGTTTTTAGCACCAAAACAAGGCTATCATGGAAAAGAGGCTAGGACGAAGACGAGGCTGGGGCTTTTAGCACCAAAACGAGGCCAGCAACGGAAAGGAGAGTAGGACGAAGACGACACTAGGACGAAAACGAGGCTAGCATGGAAACCTGGCTTGAAGGAAAACGAGGCTAGGGCTTTTAGCAACAAAACGAGGCTTGCATGGAAAAAAGGCTAGGACGAAAACGAGGCTAGGGCTTTTAGCACCTGAATGAGGCTAGCATGGAAACGAGGCAAAGACGAAGATGAGGCTAGGGCTTCTAGCACCAAAACAAGGTTAGCATAGAAACGGGGCTTGGATAAAAACGAGGCTTAGAAGAAAAAGAGGCTAGGACGAAAACGAGGCTAGCTTGGAAACGAGGCAAGGACAAAGACAAGGTTAGGGCTTTTAGCACCAAAACGAGGCTAGCATGGAAACGAGAGTAGGACGAAAAAGAGGCTAGAACGAAAACGAAGCTTACATGAAAACGAAGCTAGGAGGAAAACAAGGCTAGGACGAAAACGAGGCTAGTACGAAAACGAGGCTAGGGTTTTTAGCACCAAAACAAGGCTAGCATGGATAAGAGGCTTGGAGGAAAACGAGGCTAGGGTTTTTAGCACCAAAACAAGGCTAGCATGGAAAAGAGGCTAGGATGAAGACGAGGCTAGTACGAAACGAGGCTAGGGTTTTTAGCACCAAAACAAGGCTAGCATGGAAAAGAGGCTAGGAGGAAAACCAGGCTAGGGTTTTTAGCACCAAAACAAGGCTATCATGGAAAAGAGGCTAGGACGAAGACGAGGCTGGGGCTTTTAGCACCAAAACGAGGCCAGCAACGGAAAGGAGAGTAGGACGAAGACGACACTAGGACGAAAACGAGGCTAGCATGGAAACCTGGCTTGAAGGAAAACGAGGCTAGGGCCTTTAGCAACAAAACGAGGCTTGCATGGAAAAAAGGCTAGGACGAAAACGAGGCTAGGGCTTTTAGCACCTGAATGAGGCTAGCATGGAAACGAGGCAAAGACGAAGATGAGGCTAGGGCTTCTAGCACCAAAACAAGGTTAGCATAGAAACGGGGCTTGGAAGAAAACGAGGCTTAGAAGAAAAAGAGGCTAGGACAAAAACGAGGCTAGCTTGGAAACGAGGCAAGGACAAAGACGAGGCTAGGGCTTTTAGCACCAAAACGAGGCTAGCATGGAAACGAGAGTAGGACGAAAAAGAGGCTAGGACGAAATCGAGGCTAGCATGGAGAAGAAGCTAGAAGGAAAACGAGTCTAGGGCTTTTAGCACCAAAACAAGGCTATCATGGAAAAGAGGCTAGGACGAAGACGAGGCTGGGGCTTTTAGCACCAAAACGAGGCCAGCAACGGAAAGGAGAGTAGGACGAAGACGACACTAGGACGAAACGAGGCTAGCATGGAAACCTGGCTTGAAGGAAAACGAGGCTAAGGCTTTTAGCAACAAAACGAGGCTTGCATGGAAAAAAGGCTAGGACGAAAACGAGGCTAGGGCTTTTAGCACCTGAATGAGGCTAGCATGGAAACGAGGCAAAGACGAAGATGAGGCTAGGGCTTCTAGCACCAAAACAAGGTTAGCATAGAAACGGGGCTTGGAAGAAAACGAGGCTTAGAAGAAAAAGAGGCTAGGACGAAAACGAGGCTAGCTTGGAAACGAGGCAAGGACAAAGACAAGGCTAGGGCTTTTAGCACCAAAACGAGGCTAGCATGGAAACGAGAGTAGGACGAAAAAGAGGCTAGAACGAAAACGAAGCTTACATGAAAACGAAGCTAGGAGGAAAACAAGGCTAGGACGAAAACGAGGCTAGTACGAAAACGAGGCTAGGGTTTTTAGCACCAAAACAAGGCTAGCATGGAAAAGAGGCTTGGAGGAAAACGAGGCTAGGGTTTTTAGCACCAAAACAAGGCTAGCATGGAAAAGAGGCTAGGAGGAAAACCAGGCTAGGGTTTTTAGCACCAAAACAAGGCTATCATGGAAAAGAGGCTAGGACGAAGACGAGGCTGGGGCTTTTAGCACCAAAACGAGGCCAGCAACGGAAAGGAGAGTAGGACGAAGACGACACTAGGACGAAAACGAGGCTAGCATGGAAACCTGGCTTGAAGGAAAACGAGGCTAGGGCTTTTAGCAACAAAACGAGGCTTGCATGGAAAAAAGGCTAGGACGAAAACGAGGCTAGGGCTTTTAGCACCTGAATGAGGCTAGCATGGAAACGAGGCAAAGACGAAGATGAGGCTAGGGCTTCTAGCACCAAAACAAGGTTAGCATAGAAACGGGGCTTGGAAGAAAACGAGGCTTAGAAGAAAAAGAGGCTAGGACAAAAACGAGGCTAGCTTGGAAACGAGGCAAGGACAAAGACGAGGCTAGGGCTTTTAGCACCAAAACGAGGCTAGCATGGAAACGAGAGTAGGACGAAAAAGAGGCTAGGACGAAATCGAGGCTAGCATGGAGAAGAAGCTAGAAGGAAAACGAGTCTAGGGCTTTTAGCTCAAAAACGTGGCTTGGATGGAAACGAAGCTAGGACGAAAACGAGGCTAGGACGAAAACAAAGCCATGACGAAAACAAGGCTAGGACGAAAGCGAGGCTAGGGTTTTTAGCAACAAAACGAGGCTTGCATGGAAAAAAGGCTAGAACGAAAACGAGGCTTGGGCTTTTAGCACCTAAATGAGGCTATCATGAAAACGATGCAAGGACGAAGATGAGGCTAGGGCTTCTAGCACCAAAACAAGGTTAGCATAGAAACGGGGCTTGGAAGAAAACGAGGCTTAGAGGAAAACGAGACTAGGACGAAAACGAGGCTAGCATGGAAACGAGGCACGGACAAAGACGAGGCTAGGGCTTTTAGCACCAAAACGAGGCTAGCATGGAAACGAGAGTAGGACGAAAAAGAGGCTAGGACGAAATCAAGGCTAACATGGAAACGAAGCTAGAAGGAAAACGAGTCTAGGGCTTTTAGCTCCAAAACGTGGCTTGCATGGAAACGAAGCTAGGACGAAAACGAGGCTAGGACGAAAACAAAGCCATGACGAAAACAAGGCTAGGACGAAAACGAGGCTAGGGTTTTTACCACCAAAAGGAGGCTAGCATGGAAAAGAGGCTAGGACAAAAACCAGGCTAGGACGAAAACGAGGCTAGGAAGGAAACGAAGCTAGGAAAAAAACGAGGCTAGGAAGAAAACGAGGCTAGGAGAGAAACGAGGCTAGGGCTTTTAGCACCAAAATGAGGCTAGCATGAAAAAGAGGTTAGGAGGAAAACGAGGCTAGGGCTTTTAGCACCAAAACGAGGCTACCATGGAAACGAGGCTAGGGTTAGGGTTAGGGTTTTGGGTTAGGGTTTGGGTTAGGGTTTGGGGTTAGGGTTAGGGCTAGGGTTAGGAATAGGGTTAGGAATAGGGTTAGGAATAGGGTTAGGAATAGGGTTAGGAATAGGGTTAGGAATAGGGTTAGGAATAGGGTTAGGAATAGGGTTAGGAATAGGGTTAGGAATAGGGTTAGGAATAGGGTTAGGGTTAGGGTTAGCACTTAAATGAGGCTAGCATGGAAACGAGGCTGGGATGAAGACGAGGCTAGGGCTTTTAGCACCAAAACGAAGCTAGCATGGAAACGAGGCTAGGACGCAGACGAGGCTAGGGCTTTTAGCACCAAAACGAGTCTAGCATGGAAACGAAATTAGGACAAAATCCAGGCTAGGACGAAAATGGGGCTAGGAAGGAAACGAAGCTAGGAGGAAAACGAGGCTAGGAAGAAAACGAGGCTAGGAGGAAAATGAGGCTAGGACTTTTAGCACCAAAATGAGGCTTGCGCGGAAAAGAGGCTAGTACGAAAACGAGGCTAGGGTTTTTAGCACCAAAACAAGGCTAGCATGGAAAAGAGGCTAGGAGGAAAACGAGGCTAGGCCTTTTAGCACCAAAACGAGGATAGCATGGAAACGAGGCTAGGGTTAGGATTAGGGTTTGGGGTTAGGGTTAGGGTTACGAATAGGGTTAGGGTTAGGGTTAGCACTAAAATAAGGCTAGCATGGAAACGAGGCTGGGACGAAGAGGAGGCTAGGGCTTTTAGCACCAAAACGAGGCTAGCATGGAAACGAGGCTAGGACGCAGATGAGGCTAGGGCTTTTAGCACCAAAACGAGTCTAGCATGGAAACGAAATTAGGACAAAAACCAGGCTAGGACGAAAATGGGGCTAGGAAGGAAACGAAGCTAGGAGGAAAACGAGGCTAGGAAGAAAACGAGGCTAGGAGGAAAATGAGGCTAGGACTTTTAGCACCAAAATGAGGCTTGCGCGGAAAAGAGGCTAGTACAAAAATGAGGCTAGGGTTTTTAGCACCAAAACAAGGCTAGCATGGAAAAGAGGCTAGGAGGAAAACGAGGCTAGGGCTTTTAGCACCAAAACGAGGCTAGCATGGAAACGAGGCTAGGGTTAGGGTTAGGGTTAGGGTTTGGGGTTAGGGTTAGGGTTACGAATAGGGTTAGGAATAGGGTTAGGGTTAGGGTTAGGGTTAGCACTAAAATAAGGCTAGCATGGAAACGAGGCTTGGACGAAGAGGAGGCTAGGGCTTTTAGCACCAAAACGAGGCTAGCATGGAAACGAGGCTAGGACGCAGACGAGGCTAGGACTTTTAGCACCAAAACGAGTCTAGCATGGAAACGAGAATAGGACGAAAACGAAGCTAGGACGGAAACAAAACGAGGCTAGCGTGAAAGCGAAGCTGGAGCGAAAAAGAGGCTAGGACGAAATCCAGGCTAGCATGGAAACGAAGCTAGAAGGAAAACGAGTCTAGGACTTTTAGCTTCAAAACGTGGCTTGCATGGAAACGAAGCTAGGACAAAAACGAGGCTAGGGCTTTTAGCACCTAAATGAGGCTAGGATGGAAACGAGGCAAAGACGAAGATGAGGCTAGGACGAAAACGAGGCTAGGGTTTTTAGCACCAAAACAAGGCTAGCATGGAAAAGAGGCTAGGGCAAAAACCAGGCTAGGACGAAAATGAGGCTAGGAAAGAAACGAAGCTAGGAGGAAAACGAAGCTGGGAAGAAAACGAGGCTAGGAGGAAAATGAGGCTAGGACTTTTAGCACCAAAATGAGGCTTGCGCGGAAAAGAGGCTAGGACGAAAACGAGGCTAGGGCTTTTCGCACCTATATGAGGCTAGCATAAAAAAGAGGTTAGGACGAAAACAAGGCTAGAACGAAAAAGATGCTAGCATGGAAACCTGGCTTGAAGGAAAAGGAGGCTAGGGCTTTTAGCAACAAAGCGAGGCTTGCATGGAAAAAAGACTAAAACGAAAACGAGGCTAGGGCTTTCAGCACCTAAATGAGGCTAGCATGGAAACGATGCAAGGACGAAGATGAGGCTAGGGCTTCTAGCACCAAAACAAGGTTAGCATAGAAACGGGGCTTTGAAGAAAACGAGGCTTAGAGGAAAACGAGACTAGGACGAAAACGAGGCTAGCATAGAGACGGGCTTGGAAAAAAACGAGGCTTAGAGGAAAACGAGACTAGGACGAAAACGAGGCTAGCATGGAAACGAGGCAAGGACAAAGACGACGCTAGGGCTTTTAGCACCAAAACGAGGCTAGCATGGAAACGAGAGTAGGACGAAAAAGAGGCTAGGACGAAATCGAGGCTAACATGGAAACGAAGCTAGGAGGAAAACGAGTCTAGGGCTTTTAGCTCCAAAACTCGGCTTGCATGGAAACAAAGCTAGGACAAAAACGAGGCTAGGACGAAAACAAAGCCATGACGAAAACAAGGCTAGGACGAAAACGAGGCTAGGGTTTTAAGCACCAAAACAAGGCTAGCATGGAAAAGAGGCTAGGACAAAACCAGGCTAGGACGAAAACGAGGCTAGGAAGGAAAAGAAGCTAGGAGGAAAACGAGGCTAGGAAAAAAACGAGGCTAGGAGGAAGATGAGGCTAGGGCTTTTAGCACCAAAATGAGGCTTGCGCGGAAAAGAGGCTAGGACGAAAACGAGGCTAGGGCTTTTCGAACCTATATGAGGCTAGCATGAAAAAGAGGTTAGGACGAAAACGGAAAAGAACGAAAACGAAGCTAAAATGAAAACGAAGCTAGGAGAGAAACAAGGCTTGGACGAAAACGAGGCTAGTACGAAAACGAGGCTAGGGTTTTTAGCACCAAAACAAGGCTAGCATGGAAAAGAGGCTAGGATGAAAACGAGGCTAGGGTTCTTAGCACCAAAACAAGGCTAGCATGGAAAAAGGGCTAGGACGAAGACGAGGCTAGTACGAAAACGAGGCTAGGGTTTTTAGCACCAAAACGAAGCCAGCAACGGTAAGGAGAGTAGGACGAAAATGACACTAGGACGAAAACGAGGCTAGCATGGAAACCTGGCTTGAAGGAAAACGAGGCTAAGGCTTTTAGCAACAAAACGAGGCTTGCATGGAAAAAAGGCTAGGACGAAAACGAGGCTAGGGCTTTTAGCACCTAAATGAAGCTAGCATGGAAACGAGGCAAAGACGAAGATGAGGCTTGGGCTTCTAGCACCAAAACAAGGTTAGCATAGAAACGGGGCTTGGAAAAAAACGAGGCTTAGAGGAAAACGAGACTAGGACGAAAACGAGGCTAGCATGGAAACGAGGCAAGGACAAAGACGAGGCTAGGGCTTTTAGCACCAAAACGAGGCTAGCATGGAAACGAGAGTAGGACGAAAAAGAGGGTAGGACGAAATCGAGGCTAGCATGGAAACGAAGCTAGGAGGAAAACGAGGCTAGGGTTAGGGTTAGGGTTAGAGTTAGGGTTAGCACTTAAATAAGGCTAGCATGGAAACGAGGCTGGGACGGAGAGGAGGCTAGGGCTTTTAGCACCAAAACAAGGGTAGCATGGAAACGTTGCTAGGACGCAGACGAGGCTAGGACTTTTAGCACCAAAACGAGTCTAGCATGGAAACGAGAATAGGACGAAAACGAAGCTAGGACGGAAACAAAACGAGGCTAGCGTGAAAACGAAGCTGGGGCGAAAAAGAGGCTAGGACGAAATCGAGGCTAGCATGGAAACGAAGCTAGGAGGAAAACGAGGCTAGGAAGAAAACGAGGCTAGGCGGGAAATGAGGCTAGGACTTTTAGCACCAAAATGAGGCTTGCGCGGAAAAAAGGCTAGTACGAAAACGAGGCTAGGGTTTTTAGCACCAAAACAAGGCTAGCATGGAAAAGAGGCTAGGAGGAAGACGAGGCTAGGGCTTTTAGCACCAAAACGAGGCTAGCATAGAAACGAGGCTAGGGTTAGGGTTAGGATTAGGGTTTGGGGTAAGGGTTAGGGTTACGAATAGGGTTAGGAATAGGGTTAGGGTTATGGTTAGGGTTAGCACTAAAATAAGGCTAGCATGGAAACGAGGCTGGGACGAAGAGGGGGCTAGGGCTTTTAGCACCAAAACGAGGCTAGCATGGAAACGAGAGTAGGACGGTAAAGAGGCTAGGACTTTCAGCACCAAAACGAGTCTAGCATGGAAACGAGAATAGGACGAAAACGAAGCTAGGACGGAAACAAAACGAAGCTAGCGTGAAAACGAAGCTGGGGCGAAAAAGAGGCTAGGACGAAATCGAGGCTAGCATGGAAACGAAGCTAGAAGGAAAACGAGTCTGGGGCTTTTAGCTCCAAAACGTGGTTTGCATGGAAACGAAGCAAGGACGAAAACGAGGCTAGGACGAAAACAAAGCCATGACGAAAATAAGGCTAGGACGAAAACGAGGCTAGGGTTTTTAGCACCAAAACAAGGCTAGCATGGAAAAGAGGCTAGGACAAAAACCAGGCTAGGACGAAAACGAGGCTATGAAGGAAACGAAGCTAGGAGGAAAACGAGACTAGGAAGAAAACGAGGCTAGGAGAAAAACGAGGTTAGGGCTTTTAGCACCAAAATGAGTCTTGCACGGAAAAGAGGCTAGGACGAAAACAAGGCTAAGGCTATTAGCACCTAAATGAGGCTAGCATGAAAAAGAGGTTAAGAGGAATCGAGGCTAGGCTTTTAGCACCAAAACGAGGCTAGCATGGAAACGAGGCTAGCGTTAGGGTTAGGGTTAGGGTTAGGGTTTGGGGTTAGGGTTAGGGTTACGAATAGGGTTAGTAATAGCGTTAGGAATAGGGTTAGGGTTAGGGTTAGCACTTAAATGAGGCTAGCATGGAAACGAGGCTAGCATGAAGACGAGGCTAGGGCTTTTAGCACCAAAACGAGGCTAGCATGGAAACGAGGCTAGGACGCAGACGAGGCTAGGTCTTTTAGCACCAAAACGAGTCTAGCATGGAAACGAGATTAGGATGAAAACAAAGCTAGGATGGAAACAAGGCCATGACGAAAACAAGGGTAGGACGAAAACGAGGCTAGGGGTTTTAGCACCAAAACAAGGCTAGCATGGAAAAGAGGCTAGGACAAAAACCAGGCTAGGACGAAAATGGGGCTAGGAAGGAAACGAAGCTAGGAGGAAAACGAGGCTAGGAAGAAAACGAGGCTGGGAGGAAAATGAAGCTAGGGCTTTTAGCTCCAAAATGAGGCTTGCGCGGAAAAGAGGCTATTACGAAAACGAGGCTAGGGCTTTTCGCACCTATATGAGGCTAGCATGAAAAATAGGTTAGGACAAAAACGAGGCTACGACGAAAACGAAGCTAGCATGAAAACGAAGCTAGGAGGAAAACAAGGCTAGGACGAAAACGAGGCTAGTACGAAAACGAGGCTAGGGTTTTTAGCACAAAAACAAGGCTAGCATGGAAAAGAGGCTAAGAGGAAAACGAGGCTAGGGCTTTTAGCACCAAAACGAGGCTAGCATGGAAACGAGGCTAGGGTTAGGGTTAGGGTTAGGGTTAGGGTTTGGGGTTAGGGTTAGGGTTACGAATAGGGTTAGGAATAGGGTTAGGGTTAGAGTTAGGGTTAGCACTTAAATGAGGCTTGCATGGAAACGAAGCTAGGACGAAAACGAGGCTAGGACGAAAACAAAGCCATGACGAAAACAAGGCTAGGACGAAAACAAGGCTAGGGTTTTTAGCACCAAAACAAGGCTAGCATGGAAACGAGGCTGGGACGAAGAGGGGGCTAGGGCTTTTAGCACCAAAACGAGGCTAGCATGGAAACGAGAGTAGGACGGTAAAGAGGCTAGGACGAAATCGAGGCTAGCATGGAAACGAAGATAGAAGGAAAACGAGTCTAGGGCTTTTAGCTCCAAAACGTGGTTTGCATGGAAACGAAGCTAGGACGAAAACGAGGCTAGGACGAAAACAAAGCCATGACGAAAACAAGGCTAGGACGAAAACGAGGCTAGGGCTTTTAGCACCAAAACAAGGCTAGCATGGAAAAGAGGCTAGGACAAAAACCAGGCTAGGACGAAAACGAGGCTATGAAGGAAACGAAGCTAAGAGGAAAACGAGACTAGGAAGAAAACGAGGCTAGGAGAAAAACGAGGTTAGGGCTTTTAGCACCAAAATGAGTCTTGCACGGAAAAGAGGCTAGGACGAAAACAAGGCTAAGGCTATTAGCACCTAAATGAGGCTAGCATGAAAAAGAGGTTAAGAGGAAAACGAGGCTAGGGCTTTTAGCACCAAAACGAGGCTAGCATGGAAACGAGGCTAGCGTTAGGGTTAGGGTTAGGGTTAGGGTTTGGGGTTAGGGTTAGGGTTACGAATAGGGTTAGTAATAGCGTTAGGAATAGGGTTAGGGTTAGCACTTAAATGAGGCTAGCATGGAAACGAGGCTAGCATGAAGACGAGGCTAGGGCTTTTAGCACCAAAACGAGGCTAGCATGGAAACGAGGCTAGGACGCAGACGAGGCTAGGTCTTTTAGCACCAAAACAAGGCTAGCATGGAAAAGAGGCTAGGACAAAAACCAGGCTAGGACGAAATTGGGGCTAGGAAGGAAACGAAGCTAGGAGGAAAACGAGGCTAGGAAGAAAACGAGGCTGGGAGGAAAATGAAGCTAGAGCTTTTAGCTCCAAAATGAGGCTTGCGCGGAAAAGAGGCTATTTCGAAAACGAGGCTAGGGCTTTTCGCACCTATATGAGGCTAGCATGAAAAATAGGTTAGGACAAAAACGAGGCTAGAACGAAAACGAAGCTAGCATGAAAACGAAGCTAGGAGGAAAACAAGGCTGAGCGAAAACGAGGCTAGTACGAAAACGAGGCTAGGGTTTTTAGCACAAAAACAAGGCTAGCATGGAAAAGAGGCTAAGAGGAAAACGAGGCTAGGGCTTTTAGCACCAAACGAGGCTAGCATGGAAACGAGGCTAGGGTTAGGGTTAGGGTTAGGGTTTGGGGTTAGGGTTAGGGTTACGAATAGGGTTAGGAATAGGGTTAGGGTTAGAGTTAGGGTTAGCACTTAAATAAGGCTAGCATGGAAACGAGGCTAGGACGGAGAGGAGGCTAGGGCTTTTAGCTCCAAAACGTGGCTTGCATGGAAACGAAGCTAGGACGAAAACGAGGCTAGGACGAAAACAAAGCCATGACGAAAACAAGGCTAGGACGAAAAACAAGGCTAGGGTTTTTAGCACCAAAACAAGGCTAGCATGGAAAAGAGGCTAGGGTTAGGGTTAGGGTTAGTGTTTGGGGTTAGGGTTAGTGTTACGAATAGGGTTAGGAATAGGGTTAGGGTTAGAGTTAGGGTTAGCACTTAAATAAGGCTAGCATGGAAACTAGGCTGGGACGGAGAGGAGGCTAGGGCTTTTAGCACCAAAACAAGGCTAGCATGGAAACGTGGTTAGGACGCAGACGAGGCTAGGACTTTCAGCACCAAAACGAGTCTAGCATGGAAACGAGAATAGGACGAAAACGAAGCTAGGACGAAAACGAGGCTAGGACGAAAACAAAGCCATGACGAAAACAAGGCTAGGACGAAAACGAGGCTAGGGCTTTTAGCACCAAAACAAGGCTAGCATGGAAAAGAGGCTAGGACAAAAACCAGGCTAGGACGAAAACGAGGCTATGAAGGAAACGAAGCTAAGAGGAAAACGAGACTAGGAAGAAAACGAGGCTAGGTGGAAAAACGAGGTTAGGGCTTTTAGCACCAAAATGAGTCTTGCACGGAAAAGAGGCTAGGACGAAAACAAGGCTAAGGCTATTAGCACCTAAATGAGGCTAGCATGAAAAAGAGGTTAAGAGGAAAACGAGGCTAGGGCTTTTAGCACCAAAACGAGGCTAGCATGGAAACGAGGCTAGCGTTAGGGTTAGGGTTAGGGTTAGGGTTTGGGGTTAGGGTTAGGGTTACGAATAGGGTTAGTAATAGCGTTAGGAATAGGGTTAGGGTTAGCACTTAAATGAGGCTAGCATGGAAACGAGGCTAGCATGAAGACGAGGCTAGGGCTTTTAGCACCAAAACGAGGCTAGCATGGAAACGAGGCTAGGACGCAGACGAGGCTAGGTCTTTTAGCACCAAAACAAGGCTAGCATGGAAAAGAGGCTAGGACAAAAACCAGGCTAGGACGAAATTGGGGCTAGGAAGGAAACGAAGCTAGGAGGAAAACGAGGCTAGGAAGAAAACGAGGCTGGGAGGAAAATGAAGCTAGAGCTTTTAGCTCCAAAATGAGGCTTGCGCGGAAAAGAGGCTATTTCGAAAACGAGGCTAGGGCTTTTCGCACCTATATGAGGCTAGCATGAAAAATAGGTTAGGACAAAAACGAGGCTAGAACGAAAACGAAGCTAGCATGAAAACGAAGCTAGGAGGAAACAAGGCTGAGCGAAAACGAGGCTAGTACGAAAACGAGGCTAGGGTTTTTAGCACAAAAACAAGGCTAGCATGGAAAAGAGGCTAAGAGGAAAACGAGGCTAGGGCTTTTAGCACCAAAACGAGGCTAGCATGGAAACGAGGCTAGGGTTAGGGTTAGGGTTAGGGTTTGGGGTTAGGGTTAGGGTTACGAATAGGGTTAGGAATAGGGTTAGGGTTAGAGTTAGGGTTAGCACTTAAATAAGGCTAGCATGGAAACGAGGCTAGGACGGAGAGGAGGCTAGGGCTTTTAGCTCCAAAACGTGGCTTGCATGGAAACGAAGCTAGACGAAAACGAGGCTAGGACGAAAACAAAGCCATGACGAAAACAAGGCTAGGACGAAAACAAGGCTAGGGTTTTTAGCACCAAAACAAGGCTAGCATGGAAAAGAGGCTAGGGTTAGGGTTAGGGTTAGTGTTTGGGGTTAGGGTTAGTGTTACGAATAGGGTTAGGAATAGGGTTAGGGTTAGAGTTAGGGTTAGCACTTAAATAAGGCTAGCATGGAAACGAGGCTGGGACGGAGAGGAGGCTAGGGCTTTTAGCACCAAAACAAGGCTAGCATGGAAACGTGGTTAGGACGCAGACGAGGCTAGGACTTTCAGCACCAAAACGAGTCTAGCATGGAAACGAGAATAGGACGAAAACGAAGCTAGGACAGAGACAAAACGAGGCTAGCGTGAAAACGAAGCTGGGGCGAAAAAGAGGCTAGGACGAAATCGAGGCTAGCATGGAAACGAAGCTAGAAGGAAAACGAGTCTAGGGCTTTAAGCTCCAAAACGTGGCTTGCATGGAAACGAAGCAAGGACGAAAACGAGGCTAGGACGAAAACAAAGCCATGACGAAAACAAGGCTAGGACGAAAACGAGGCTAGGGTTTTTAGCACCAAAACAAGGCTAGCATGGAAAAGAGGCTAGGACAAAAACCAGGCTAGGACGAAAATGGGGCTAGGAAGGAAACGAAGCTAGGAGGAAAACGAGGCTAGGAAGAAAACGAGGCTAGGAGGAAAATGAGGCTAGGGCTTTTAGCTCCAAAATGAGGCTTGCGCGGAAAAGAGGCTAGGATGAAAACGAGGCTAGGGCTTTTCGCACCTATATGAGGCTAGCATGAAAAATAGGTTAGGACAAAAACGAGGCTAGAACGAAAACGAAGCTAGCATGAAAACGAGGCTAGGAGGAAAACAAGGCTAGGACGAAAACGAGGCTAGTACGAAAACGAGGCTAGGGTTTTTAGCACAAAAACGAGGCTAGCATGGAAACGAGGCTAGGATTAGGGTTAGGGTTAGGGTTAGGGTTTGGGGTTAGGGTTAGGGTTACGAATAGGGTTAGGAATAGGGTTAGGGTTAGAGTTAGGGTTAGCACTTAAATAAGGCTAGCATGGAAACGAGGCTGGGACGGAGAGGAGGCTAGGGCTTTTAGCACCAAAACAAGGCTAGCATGGAAACGTGGTTAGGAAGCAGACGAGGCTAGGACTTTCAGCACCAAAACGAGTCTAGCATGGAAACGAGAATAGGACGAAAACGAAGCTAGGACGGAAACAAAACGAGGCTAGCGTGAAAACGAAGCGGGCGAAAAAGAGGCTAGACGAATCAAGGCTAGCATGGAAACGAAGATAGAAGGAAAACGAGTCTAGGGCTTTTAGCTCCAAAACGTGGCTTGCATGGAAACGAAGCAAGGACGAAAACGAGGCTAGGACGAAAAACAAAGCCATGACGAAAACAAGGCTAGGACGAAAACGAGGCTAGGGCTTTTAGCACCAAAACAAGGCTAGCATGGAAAAGAGGCTAGGACAAAACCAGCGGCGAAAAACGAGGCTGGAAACGAAGCTAAGAGGAAAACGAGACTAGGAAGAAAACGAGGCTAGGAGAAAAAACGAGGTTAGGGCTTTTACACCAAAATGAGTCTTGCACGAAAAGAGGCTAGGACGAAAACAAGGCTAAGGCTATTAGCACCTAAATGAGGCTAGCATGAAAAAGAGGTTAAGAGGAAAACGAGGCTAGGGCTTTTAGCACCAAAACGAGGCTAGCATGGAAACGAGGCTAGCGTTAGGTTAGGGTTAGGGTTAGGGTTTGGGGTTAGGGTTAGGGTTACGAATAGGGTTAGTAATAGCGTTAGGAATAGGGTTAGGGTTAGCACTTAAATGAGGCTAGCATGGAAACGAGGCTAGCATGAAGACGAGGCTAGGGCTTTTAGCACCAAAACGAGGCTAGCATGGAAACGAGGCTAGGACGCAGACGAGGCTAGGCCTTTTAGCACCAAAACAAGGCTAGCATGGAAAAGAGGCTAGGACAAAACCAGGCTAGGACGAAAAGGGGGGGAAGGAAGGAACGACGACGAGGCTGGCTATTAGAGGGAAACGAGCTTGTGAGGAATTTCGAAAACGAGGCTTTAGCTCCAAAATGAGGCTTGCGCGGAAAAGAGGCTATTTCGAAAACGAGGCTAGGCTTTTCGCACCTATATGAGGCTAGCATGAAAAATAGGTTAGGACAAAAACGAGGCTAGAACGAAAACGAAGCTAGCATGAAAACGAAGCTAGGAGGAAAACAAGGCTAGGACGAAAACGAGGCTAGTACGAAAACGAGGCTAGGGTTTTTAGCACAAAAAAGGCTAGCATGGAAAAGAGGCTAAGAGGAAAACGAGGCTAGGGCTTTTAGCACCAAAACGAGGCTAGCATGGAAACGAGGCTAGGGTTAGGGTTAGGGTTAGGGTTTGGGTTAGGGTTAGGGTTACGAATAGGGTTAGTAATAGCGTTAGGAATAGGGTTAGGGTTAGCACTTAAATGAGGCTAGCATGGAAACGAGGCTAGCATGAAGACGAGGCTAGGGCTTTTAGCACCAAAACGAGGCTAGCATGGAAACGAGGCTAGGACGCAGACGAGGCTAGGTCTTTTAGCACCAAAACAAGGCTAGCATGGAAAAGAGGCTAGGACAAAAACCAGGCTAGGACGAAAACGGGGCTAGGAAGAAAATGAAGCTAGGAGGAAAACGAGGCTAGGAAGAAAACGAGGCTAGGAGGAAAATGAGGCTAGGGCTTTTAGCTCCAAAATGAGGCTTGCGCGGAAAAGAGGCTAGGATGAAAACGAGGCTAGGGCTTTTCGCACCTATATGAGGCTAGCATGAAAAATAGGTTAGGACAAAAACGAGGCTAGAACGAAAACGAAGCTAGCATGAAAACGAGGCTAGGAGGAAAACAAGGCTAGGACGAAAACGAGGCTAGTACGAAAACGAGGCTAGGGTTTTTAGCACAAAAACGAGGCTAGCATGGAAACGAGGCTAGGGTTAGGATTAGGGTTAGGGTTAGGGTTAGGGTTTGGGGTTAGGGTTAGGGTTACGAATAGGGTTAGGAATAGGGTTAGGGTTAGAGTTAGGGTTAGCACTTAAATAAGGCTAGCATGGAAACGAGGCTGGGACGGAGAGGAGGCTAGGGCTTTTAGCACCAAAACAAGGCTAGCATGGAAACGTGGTTAGGAAGCAGACGAGGCTAGGACTTTCAGCACCAAAACGAGTCTAGCATGGAAACGAGAATAGGACGAAAACGAAGCTAGGACGGAAACAAAACGAGGCTAGCGTGAAAACGAAGCTGGGGCGAAAAAGAGGCTAGGACGAAATCAAGGCTAGCATGGAAACGAAGCTAGAAGGAAAACGAGTCTAGGGCTTTTAGCTCCAAAACGTGGCTTGCATGGAAACGAAGCAAGGACGAAAACGAGGCTAGGACGAAAACAAAGCCATGACGAAAACAAGGCTAGGACGAAAACGAGGCTAGGGCTTTTAGCACCAAAACAAGGCTAGCATGGAAAAGAGGCTAGGACAAAAACCAGGCTAGGACGAAAACGAGGCTATGAAGGAAACGAAGCTAAGAGGAAAACGAGACTAGGAAGAAAACGAGGCTAGGAGAAAAACGAGGTTAGGGCTTTTAGCACCAAAATGAGTCTTGCACGGAAAAGAGGCTAGGACGAAAACAAGGCTAAGGCTATTAGCACCTAAATGAGGCTAGCATGAAAAAGAGGTTAAGAGGAAAACGAGGCTAGGGCTTTTAGCACCAAAACGAGGCTAGCATGGAAACGAGGCTAGCGTTAGGGTTAGGGTTAGGGTTAGGGTTTGGGGTTAGGGTTAGGGTTACGAATAGGGTTAGTAATAGCGTTAGGAATAGGGTTAGGGTTAGCACTTAAATGAGGCTAGCATGGAAACGAGGCTAGCATGAAGACGAGGCTAGGGCTTTTAGCACCAAAACGAGGCTAGCATGGAAACGAGGCTAGGACGCAGACGAGGCTAGGCCTTTTAGCACCAAAACAAGGCTAGCATGGAAAAGAGGCTAGGACAAAAACCAGGCTAGGACGAAAATGGGGCTAGGAAGGAAACGAAGCTAGGAGGAAAAGAGGCTAGGAAGAAAACGAGGCTGGGAGGAAAATGAAGCTAGGGCTTTTAGCTCCAAAATGAGGCTTGCGCGGAAAAGAGGCTATTTCGAAAACGAGGCTAGGGCTTTTCGCACCTATATGAGGCTAGCATGAAAAATAGGTTAGGACAAAAACGAGGCTAGAACGAAAACGAAGCTAGCATGAAAACGAAGCTAGGAGGAAACAAGGCTAGGACGAAAACGAGGCTAGTACGAAAACGAGGCTAGGGTTTTTAGCACAAAAACAAGGCTAGCATGGAAAAGAGGCTAAGAGGAAAACGATGCTAGGGCTTTTAGCACCAAAACGAGGCTAGCATGGAAACGAGGCTAGGTTAGGGTTAGGGTTAGGGTTTGGGGTTAGGGTTAGGGTTACGAATAGGGTTAGTAATAGCGTTAGGAATAGGGTTAGGGTTAGCACTTAAATGAGGCTAGCATGGAAACGAGGCTAGCATGAAGACGAGGCTAGGGCTTTTAGCACCAAAACGAGGCTAGCATGGAAACGAGGCTAGGACGCAGACGAGGCTAGGTCTTTTAGCACCAAAACAAGGCTAGCATGGAAAAGAGGCTAGGACAAAAACCAGGCTAGGACGAAAATGGGGCTAGGAAGGAAACGAAGCTAGGAGGAAAACGAGGCTAGGAAGAAAACGAGGCTGGGAGGAAAATGAAGCTAGGGCTTTTAGCTCCAAAATGAGGCTTGCGCGGAAAAGAGGCTATTTCGAAAACGAGGCTAGGGCTTTTCGCACCTATATGAGGCTAGCATGAAAATAGGTTAGGACAAAAACGAGGCTAGAACGAAACGAAGCTAGCATGAAAACGAAGCTAGGAGGAAAACAAGGCTAGGACGAAAACGAGGCTAGTACGAAAACGAGGCTAGGGTTTTTAGCACAAAAACAAGGCTAGCATGGAAAAGAGGCTAAGAGGAAAACGAGGCTAGGGCTTTTAGCACCAAAACGAGGCTAGCATGGAAACGAGGCTAGGGTTAGGGTTAGGGTTAGGGTTTGGGTTAGGGTTAGGGTTACGAATAGGGTTAGGAATAGGGTTAGGGTTAGAGTTAGGGTTAGCACTTAAATAAGGCTAGCATGGAAACGAGGCTAGGACGGAGAGGAGGCTAGGGCTTTTAGCTCCAAAACGTGGCTTGCATGGAAACGAAGCTAGGACGAAAACGAGGCTAGGACGAAAACAAAGCCATGACGAAAACAAGGCTAGGACGAAAACAAGGCTAGGGTTTTTTAGCACCAAAACAGGCTAGCATGGAAAAGAGGCTAGGAGGAAAACGAGGCTAGGGCTTTTAGCACCAAAACGAGGCTAGCATGGAAACGAGGCTAGGGTTAGGGTTAGGGTTAGTGTTTGGGGTTAGGGTTAGTGTTACGAATAGGGTTAGGAATAGGGTTAGGGTTAGAGTTAGGGTTAGCACTTAAATAAGGCTAGCATGGAAACGAGGCTGGGACGGAGAGGAGGCTAGGGCTTTTAGCACCAAAACAAGGCTAGCATGGAAACGTGGTTAGGACGCAGACGAGGCTAGGACTTTCAGCACCAAAACGAGTCTAGCATGGAAACGAGAATAGGACGAAAACGAAGCTAGGACGGAAACAAAACGAGGCTAGCGTGAAAACGAAGCTGGGGCGAAAAAGAGGCTAGGACGAAATCGAGGCTAGCATGGAAACGAAGCTAGAAGGAAAACGAGTCTAGGGCTTTAAGCTCCAAAACGTGGCTTGCATGGAAACGAAGCAAGGACGAAAACGAGGCTAGGACGAAAACAAAGCCATGACGAAAACAAGGCTAGGACGAAAACGAGGCTAGGGTTTTTAGCACCAAAACAAGGCTAGCATGGAAAAGAGGCTAGGACAAAAACCAGGCTAGGACGAAAATGGGGCTAGGGAGGAAACGAAGCTAGGAGGAAAACGAGGCTAGGAAGAAAACGAGGCTAGGAGGAAAATGAGGCTAGGGCTTTTAGCTCCAAAATGAGGCTTGCGCGGAAAAGAGGCTAGGACGAAAACGAGGCTAGGGCTTTTCGCACCTATATGAGGCTAGCATGAAAAATAGGTTAGGACAAAAACGAGGCTAGAACGAAAACGAAGCTAGCATGAAAACGAGGCTAGGAGGAAAACAAGGCTAGGACGAAAACGAGGCTAGTACGAAAACGAGGCTAGGGTTTTTAGCACAAAAACGAGGCTAGCATGGAAAAGAGGCTAAGAGGAAAACGAGGCTAGAGCTTTTAGCACCAAAACGAGGCTAGCATGGAAACGAGGCTAGGGTTAGGGTTAGGGTTAGGGTTTGGGGTTAGGGTTAGGGTTACGAATAGGGTTAGTAATAGCGTTAGGAATAGGGTTAGGGTTAGCACTTAAATGAGGCTAGCATGGAAACGAGGCTAGCATGAAGACGAGGCTAGGGCTTTTAGCACCAAAACGAGGCTAGCATGGAAACGAGGCTAGGACGCAGACGAGGCTAGGTCTTTTAGCACCAAAACAAGGCTAGCATGGAAAAGAGGCTAGGACAAAAACCAGGCTAGGACGAAAATGGGGCTAGGAAGGAAACGAAGCTAGGAGGAAAACGAGGCTAGGAAGAAAACGAGGCTGGGAGGAAAATGAAGCTAGGGCTTTTAGCTCCAAAATGAGGCTTGCGCGGAAAAGAGGCTATTTCGAAAACGAGGCTAGGCTTTTCGCACCTATATGAGGCTAGCATGAAAAATAGGTTAGGACAAAAACGAGGCTAGAACGAAAACGAAGCTAGCATGAAAACGAAGCTAGGAGGAAAACAAGGCTAGGACGAAAACGAGGCTAGTACGAAAACGAGGCTAGGGTTTTTAGCACAAAAACAAGGCTAGCATGGAAAAGAGGCTAAGAGGAAAACGAGGCTAGGGCTTTTAGCACCAAAACGAGGCTAGCATGGAAACGAGGCTAGGGTTAGGGTTAGGGTTAGGGTTTGGGGTTAGGGTTAGGGTTACGAATAGGGTTAGTAATAGCGTTAGGAATAGGGTTAGGGTTAGCACTTAAATGAGGCTAGCATGGAAACGAGGCTAGCATGAAGACGAGGCTAGGGCTTTTAGCACCAAAACGAGGCTAGCATGGAAACGAGGCTAGGACGCAGACGAGGCTAGGTCTTTTAGCACCAAAAAAGGCTAGCATGGAAAAGAGGCTAGGACAAAAACCAGGCTAGGACGAAAATGGGCTAGGAAGGAAACGAAGCTAGGAGGAAACGAGGCTAGGAAGAAAACGAGGCTGGGGGAAAATGAAGCTAGGGCTTTTAGCTCCAAAATGAGGCTTGCGCGGAAAAGAGGCTATTTCGAAAACGAGGCTAGGGCTTTTCGCACCTATATGAGGCTAGCATGAAAAATAGGTTAGGACAAAAACGAGGCTAGAACGAAAACGAAGCTAGCATGAAAACGAAGCTAGGAGGAAAACAAGGCTAGGACGAAAACGAGGCTAGTACGAAAACGAGGCTAGGGTTTTTAGCACAAAAACAAGGCTAGCATGGAAAAGAGGCTAAGAGGAAAACGAGGCTAGGGCTTTTAGCACCAAAACGAGGCTAGCATGGAAACGAGGCTAGGGTTAGGGTTAGGGTTAGGGTTTGGGGTTAGGGTTAGGGTTACGAATAGGGTTAGGAATAGGGTTAGGGTTAGAGTTAGGGTTAGCACTTAAATAAGGCTAGCATGGAAACGAGGCTAGGACGGAGAGGAGGCTAGGGCTTTTAGCTCCAAAACGTGGCTTGCATGGAAACGAAGCTAGGACGAAAACGAGGCTAGGACGAAAACAAAGCCATGACGAAAACAAGGCTAGGACGAAAACAAGGCTAGGGTTTTTAGCACCAAAACAAGGCTAGCATGGAAAAGAGGCTAGGAGGAAAACGAGGCTAGGGCTTTTAGCACCAAAACGAGGCTAGCATGGAAACGAGGCTAGGGTTAGGGTTAGGGTTAGTGTTTGGGGTTAGGGTTAGTGTTACGAACAGGGTTAGGAATAGGGTTAGGGTTAGAGTTAGGGTTAGCACTTAATAAGGCTAGCATGGAAACGAGGCTGGGACGGAGAGGAGGCTAGGGCTTTTAGCACCAAAACAAGGCTAGCATGGAAACGTGGTTAGGACGCAGACGAGGCTAGGACTTTCAGCACCAAAACGAGTCTAGCATGGAAACGAGAATAGGACGAAAACGAAGCTAGACGGAAACAAAACGAGGCTAGCGTGAAAACGAAGCTGGGGCGAAAAAGAGGCTAGGACGAAATCGAGGCTAGCATGGAAACGAAGCTAGAAGGAAAACGAGTCTAGGGCTTTAAGCTCCAAAACGTGGCTTGCATGGAAACGAAGCAAGGACGAAAACGAGGCTAGGACGAAAACAAAGCCATGACGAAAACAAGGCTAGGACGAAAACGAGGCTAGGGTTTTTAGCACCAAAACAAGGCTAGCATGGAAAAGAGGCTAGGACAAAAACCAGGCTAGGACGAAAATGGGGCTAGGGAGGAAACGAAGCTAGGAGGAAAACGAGGCTAGGAAGAAAACGGGGCTAGGAGGAAAATGAGGCTAGGGCTTTTAGCTCCAAAATGAGGCTTGCGCGGAAAAGAGGCTAGGACGAAAACGAGGCTAGGGCTTTTCGCACCTATATGAGGCTAGCATGAAAAATAGGTTAGGACAAAAACGAGGCTAGAACGAAAACGAAGCTAGCATGAAAACGAGGCTAGGAGGAAAACAAGGCTAGGACGAAAACGAGGCTAGTACGAAAACGAGGCTAGGGTTTTTAGCACAAAAACGAGGCTAGCATGGAAACGAGGCTAGGGTTAGGATTAGGGTTAGGGTTAGGGTTAGGGTTTGGGGTTAGGGTTAGGGTTACGAATAGGGTTAGGAATAGGGTTAGGGTTAGAGTTAGGGTTAGCACTTAAATAAGGCCAGCATGGAAACGTGGCTGGGACGGAGAGGAGGCTAGGGCTTTTAGCTCCAAAGGTGGCTTGCATGGAAACGAAGCTAGGACGAAAACGAGGCTAGGACGAAAACAAAGCCATGACGAAAACAAGGCTAGGACGAAAACAAGGCTAGGGTTTTTAGCACCAAAACAAGGCTAGCATGGAAAAGAGGCTAGGACAAAAACCAGGCTAGGACGAAAACGAGGCTATGAAGGAAAAGAAGCTAGGAGGAAAACGAGGCTAGGAAGAAAACGAGGCTAGGAGAAAAACGAGGTTAGGGCTTTTAGCACCAAAATGAGTCTTGCACGGAAAAGAGGCTAGGACGAAAACGAGGCTAAGGCTTTTAGCACCTAAATGAGGCTAGCATGAAAAAGAGGTTAGGAGGAAAACGAGGCTAGGGCTTTTAGCACCAAAACGAGGCTAGCATGGAAAAGAGGCTAGGACAAAAACCAGGCTAGGAAGAAAACGAGGCTATGAAGGAAACGAAGGTAAGAGGAAAACGAGACTAGGAAGAAAACGAGGCTAGGAGAAAAACGAGGTTAGGGCTTTTAGCACCAAAATGAGTCTTGCACGGAAAAGAGGCTAGGACGAAAACGAGGCTAAGGCTATTAGCACCTAAATGAGGCTAGCATGAAAAAGAGGTTAAGAGGAAAACGAGGCTAGGGCTTTTAGCACCAAAACGAGGCTAGCATGGAAACGAGGCTTGGGTTAGGGTTAGGGTTAGGGTTTGGGGTTAGGGTTAGGGTTACGAATAGGGTTAGTAATAGCGTTAGGAATACGGTTAGGGTTAGGGTTAGCACTTAAATGAGGCTAGCATGGAAACGAGGCTAGGATGAAGACGAGGCTAGGGCTTTTAGCACCAAAACGAGTCTAGCATGGAAACGAGAATAGTACGAAAACGAAGCTAGGACGGAAACAAAACGAGGCTAGCGTGAAAACGAAGCTGAGGCGAAAAAGAGGCTAGGACGAAATCGAGGCTAGCATGGAAACGAAGCTAGAAGGAAAACGAGTCTAGGGCTCTTAGCTCCAAAACGTGGCTTGCATGGAAACGAAGCAAGGACGAAAACGAGGCTAGGACGAAAACAAAGCCATCACGAAAACAAGGCTAGGACGAAAACGAGGCTAGGGTTTTTAGCACCAAAACAAGGCTAGCATGGAAAAGAGGCTAGGACAAAAACCAGGCTAGGACGAAAATGGGGCTAGGAAGGAAACGAAGCTAGGAGGAAAACGAGGCTAGGAAGAAAACAAGGCTAGGAGGAAAATGAGGCTAGGGCTTTTAGCTCCAAAATGAGGCTTGCGCGGAAAAGAGGCTAGGACGAAAACGAGGCTAGGGCTTTTCGCACCTATATGAGGCTAGCATGAAAAATAGGTTAGGACAAAAACGAGGCTAGAACGAAAGCGAAGCTAGCATGAAAACGAGGCTAGGAGGAAAACAAGGCTAGGACGAAAACGAGGCTAGTACGAAAACGAGGCTAGGGTTTTTAGCACCAAAACAAGGCTAGCATGGAAAAGAGGCTTGGAGGAAAACGAGGCTAAGGTTTTTAGCACCAAAACAAGGCTAGCATGGAAAAGAGGCTAGGATGAAGACGAGGCTAGTACGAAAACGAGGCTAGGGTTTTTAGCACCAAAACAAGGCTAGCATGGAAAAGAGATTAGGACGAAAACAAAGCTAGGATGGAAACAAGGCCATGACGAAAACAAGGCTAGGAAGAAAACGAGGCTAGGGTTTTTAGCACCAAAACAAGGCTAGCATGGAAAAGAGGCTAGGACAAAAACCAGGCTAGGACGAAAATGGGGCTAGGAAGGAAACGAAACTAGGAGGAAAACGAGGCTAGGAAGAAAACGAGGCTGGGAGGAAAATGAGGCTAGGGTTTTTAGCTCCAAAATGAGGCTTGCGCGGAAAAGAGGCTAGGACGAAAACGAGGCTAGGGCTTTTCGCACCTATATGAGGCTAGCATGAAAAATAGGTTAGGACAAAAACGAGGCTAGAACGAAAACGAAGCTAGCATGAAAACGAAGCTAGGAGGAAAACAAGGCTAGGACGAAAACGAGGCTAGTACGAAAACGAGGCTAGGGTTTTTAGCACAAAAACAAGGCTAGCATGGAAAAGAGGCTAAGAGGAAAACGAGGCTAGGGCTTTTAGCACCAAAACGAGGCTAGCATGGAAACGAGGCTAGGGTTAGGGTTAGGGTTAGGGTTAGGGTTTGGGGTTAGGGTTAGGGTTACGAATAGGGTTAGGAATAGGGTTAGGGTTAGAGTTAGGGTTAGCACTTAAATAAGGCTAGCATGGAAACGAGGCTGGGACGGAGAGGAGGCTAGGGCTTTTAGCTCCAAAACGTGGCTTGCATGGAAACGAAGCTAGGACGAAAACGAGGCTAGGACGAAAACAAAGCCATGACGAAAACAAGGCTAGGACGAAAACAAGGCTAGGGTTTTTAGCACCAAAACAAGGCTAGCATGAAAAAGAGGCTAGGAGGAAAGCGAGGCTAGGGCTTTTAGCACCAAAACGAGGCTAGCATGGAAACGAGGCTAGGGTTAGGGTTAGGGTTAGTGTTTGGGGTTAGGGTTAGTGTTACGAATAGGGTTAGGGTTAGAGTTAGGGTTAGCTCTTAAATAAGGCTAGCATGGAAACGAGGCTGGGACGGAGAGGAGGCTAGGGCTTTTAGCACCAAAACAAGGCTAGCATGGAAACGTGGCTAGGACGCAGACGAGGCTAGGACTTTCAGCACCAAAACGAGTCTAGCATGGAAACGAGATTAGGACGAAAACAAAGCTAGGATGGAAACAAGGCCATGACGAAAACAAGGGTAGGACGAAAACGAAACTAGGGTTTTTAGCACCAAAACAAGGCTAGCATGGAAAAGAGGCTAGGACAAAAACCAGGCTAGGACGAAAATGGGGCTAGGAAGGAAACGAAGCTAGGAGGAAAACGAGGCTAGGAAGAAAACGAGGCTAGGAGGAAAATGAGGCTAGGGCTTTTAGCTCCAAAATGAGGCTTGCGCGGAAAAGAGGCTAGGACGAAAACGAGGCTAGGGCTTTTCGCACCTATATGAGGCTAGCATGAAAAATAGGTTAGGACAAAAACGAGGCTAGGAAGAAAACGAGGCTAGGAGAAAAACGAGGTTAGGGCTTTTAGCACCAAAATGAGTCTTGCACGGAAAAGAGGCTAGGGTTAGGGTTAGGGTTAGGGTTAGGGTTAGGGTTAGGGTTAGGGTTAGGGTTAGGGTTAGGGTTAGGGTTAGGGTTAGGGTTAGGGTTAGGGTTAGGGTTAGGGTTAGGGTTAGGGTTAGGGTTAGGGTTAGGGTTAGGGTTAGGGTTAGGGTTAGGGTTAGGGTTAGGGTTAGGGTTAGGGTTAGGGTTAGGGTTAGGGTTAGGGTTAGGGTTAGGGTTAGGGTTAGGGTTAGGGTTAGGGTTAGGGTTAGGGTTAGGGTTAGGGTTAGGGTTAGGGTTAGGGTTAGGGTTAGGGTTAGGGTTAGGGTTAGGGTTAGGGTTAGGGTTAGGGTTAGGGTTAGGGTTAGGGTTAGGGTTAGGGTTAGGGTTAGGGTTAGGGTTAGGGTTAGGGTTAGGGTTAGGGTTAGGGTTAGGGTTAGGGTTAGGGTTAGGGTTAGGGTTAGGGTTAGGGTTAGGGTTAGGGTTAGGGTTAGGGTTAGGGTTAGGGTTAGGGTTAGGGTTAGGGTTAGGGTTAGGGTTAGGGTTAGTTAGG
>ML133496.1:0-27500 GCA_003864495.1 Nemopilema nomurai | reverse complement strand
GCTAGGACGAAAACAGCGCTAGTATGGAAACGAAGCTAGGAGGAAAACGAGGCTAGGACGAAAACGAGGCTAGTACGAAAACGAGGCTAGGATTTTTAGCACCAAAACAAGGCTAGCATGGAAAAGAGGCTAGGGTTAGGGTTAGGGTTAGGGTTCTGGTTAGGGTTAGGGTTTAGGGTTAGGGTTAGGGTTTGGGGTTAGGGTTAGGGTTAGGGTTAGGGTTTGGGGTTAGGGTTAGGAATAGAGTTAGGGTTAGGGTTAGCACTTAAATAAGGCTAGCATGGAAACGAGGCTGGGACAAAGAGGAGGCTAGGGCTTTTAGCACCAAAACGAGGCTAGCATGGAAACGAGGCTAGGACGCAAACGAGGCTAGGACTTTTAGCACCAAAACGAGTCTAGCATGGAAACGAGAGTAGGACGAAAACGAAGCTAGGACGGAAACAAAACGAGGCTAGCGTGAAAACGAAGCTGGGACGAAAAAGAGGCTAGGACGAAATCGAGGCTAGCATGGAAACGAAGCTAGAAGGAAAACAAGTCTAGGGCTTTGAGATCCAAAACGTGGCTTGCATGGAAACGAAGCTAGGACGAAAACGAGGCTAGGACGAAAACAAGGCCATGACGAAAACAAAGCTAGGACGAAAACGAGGCTAGGGTTGTTTGCACCAAAACAAGGCTAGCATGGAAAAGAGGCTAGGACAAAAACCAGGCTAGGACGAAAACGAGGTTAGGAAGGAAACGAAGCTAGGAGGAAAACGAAGCTAGGAAGAAAACGAGGCTAGGAGGAAAACGAGGCTAGGGCTTTCGGCACCTAAATGAGGCTAGCATGAAAAAGAGGTTAGGACGAAAACGAGGCAAGGACGAAAACAGCGCTAGTATGGAAACGAAGCTAGGAGGAAAATGAGGCTAGGACGAAAACGAGGCTAGTACGAAAACGAGGCTAGGGTTTTTAGCACTAAAACAAGGCTAGCATGGAAAAGAGGCTAGGGTTAGGGTTAGGGTTCTGGTTAGGGTTTAGGGTTAGGGTTAGGGTTAGGGTTTGGGGTTAGGGTTAGGGTTTGGGGTTAGGGTTAGGGTTAGGAATAGAGTTAGGGTTAGGGTTAGGGCTAGCACTTAAATAAGGCTAGCATGGAAACGAGGCTGGGACGAAGAGGAGGCTAGGGCTTTTAGCACCAAAACGAGGCTAGCATGGAAACGAGGCTAGGACGCAGACGAGGCTAGGACTTTTAGCACCAAAACGAGTCTAGCATGGAAACGAGAGTAGGACGAAAGCGAAGCTAGGACGGAAACAAAACGAGGAGCGGAAGCTGGGACGAAAAAGAGGCTAGGACGAAATCGAGGCTAGCATGGAAACGAAGCTAGAAGGAAAACAAGTCTAGGGCTTTGAGATCCAAAACGTGGCTTGCATGGAAACGAAGCTAGGACGAAAACGAGGCTAGGACGAAAACAAGGCCATGACGAAAACAAAGCTAGGACGAAAACGAGGCTAGGGTTGTTTGCACCAAAACAAGGCTAGCATGGAAAAGAGGTTAGGACGAAAACGAGACTAGGACGAAAACGAAGCTAGCATGGAAACGAAGCTAGGAGGAAAACGAGGCTAGGACGAAAACGAGGCTAGTACGAAAACGAGGCTAGGGTTTTTAGCACCAAAACAAGGCTAGCATGGAAAAGAGGCTAGGGTTAGGGTTAGGGTTAGGGTTCTGGTTAGGGTTAGGGTTTAGGGTTAGGGTTAGGGTTAGGGTTTGGGGTTAGGGTTAGGGTTAGGGTTAGGGTTATGGTTAGCACTGAAACGAGACTAGCATGGAAACGAGACTGGGACGAAGACGACGCTAGGGCTTTTAGCACCAAAACGAGGCTAGCATGGAAACGAGGCTAGTACACGGACGAGGCTAGGACTTTTTGCACCAAAACAAGGCTAGCATGGAAAAGAGGCTAGGACAAAAGCCAGGCTAGGACGAAAACGAGGTTAGGAAGGAAACGAAGCTAAGAGGAAAACGAAGCTAGGAAGAAAACGAGGCTAGGAGGAAAACGAGGCTAGGGCTTTCGCACCTAAATGAGGCTAGCATGAAAAAGAGGTTAGGACGAAAACGAGGTTAGGACGAAAACAGCGCTAGTATGGAAACGAAGCTAGGAGGAAAACGAGGCTAGGACGAAAACGAGGCTAGGACGAAAACGAGGCTAGTACGAAAACGAGGCTAGGGTTTTTAGCACCAAAACAAGGCTAGCATGGAAAAGAGGCTAGGGTTAGGGTTAGGGTTCTGGTTAGGGTTTAGGGTTAGGGTTAGGGTTGGGGTTAGGGTTAGGGTTAGGGTTAGGGTTTGGGGTTAGGGTTAGGGTTAGGAATAGAGTTAGGGTTAGGGTTAGGGCTAGCACTTAAATAAGGCTAGCATGGAAACGAGGCTGGGACGAAGAGGAGGCTAGGGCTTTTAGCACCAAAACGAGGCTAGCATGGAAACGAGGCTAGGACGAAGACGAGGCTAGGACTTTTAGCACCAAAACGAGTCTAGCATGGAAACGAGAGTAGGACGAAAACGAAGCTAGGACGAAAACAAAACGAGGCTAGCGTGAAAACGAAGCTGGGACGAAAAAGAGGCTAGGACGAAATCGAGGCTAGCATGGAAACGAAGCTAGAAGGAAAACGAGTCTAGGGCTTTTAGATCCAAAACGTGGCTTGCATGGAAACGAAGCTAGGACGAAAACGAGGCTAGTACGAAAACAAAGCCATGACGAAAACAAAGCTAGGACCAAAACGAGGCTAGGGTTGTTTGCACCAAAACAAGGCTAGCATGGAAAAGAGGCTAGGACAAAAACCAGGCTAGGACGAAAACGAGGCTAGGAAGGAAACGAAGCTAGGAGGAAAACGAGGCTAGGAAGAAAACGGGGCTAGGAGAAAAACGAGGTTAGGGCTTTTAGCACCAAAATGAGGCTTGCACGGAAAAGAGGCTAGGACGAAAACGAGGATTAGGCTTTTAGCACCTAAATGAGGCTAGCATGAAAAAGAGGTTAGGACGAAAACGAGGCTAGGACAAAAACGAAGCTAGCACGGAAACGACGCTAGGAGAAAAACGAGGCTAGGACGAAAACGAGGCTAGTACGAAAACGAGGCTAGGGTTTTTAGCACCAAAACAAGGCTAGCATGGAAAAGAGGCTAGGGTTAGGGTTAGGGTTAGGGTTAGGGTTTAGGGTTAGGGTTAGGGTTAGGGTTAGGGTTAGGGTTTGGGGTTAGGGTTAGGGTTAGGGTTTGGGGTTAGGGTTAGGGTTAGGAATAGAGTTAGGGTTAGGGTTAGGGCTAGCACTTAAATAAGGCTAGCATGGAAACGAGCGGGCTGGGACGAAGAGGAGGCTAGGGCTTTTAGCACCAAAACGAGAGGCTAGGAAACGAGGCTAGGACGCAAAACGAGGCTAGGACTTTTAGCACCAAAACGAGTCTAGCATGGAAACGAGAGTAGGACGAAAACGAAGCTAGGACGGAAACAAAACGAGGCTAGCGTGAAAACGAAGCTGGGACGAAAAAGAGGCTAGGACGAAATCGAGGCTAGCATGGAAACGAAGCTAGAAGGAAAACAAGTCTAGGGCTTTGAGATCCAAAACGTGGCTTGCATGGAAACGAAGCTAGGACGAAAACGAGGCTAGGACGAAAACAAGGCCATGACGAAAACAAAGCTAGGACGAAAACGAGGCTAGGGTTGTTTGCACCAAAACAAGGCTAGCATGGAAAAGAGGTTAGGACGAAAACGAGACTAGGATGAAAACGAAGCTAGCATGGAAACGAAGCTAGGAGGAAAACGAGGCTAGGACGAAAACGAGGCTAGTACGAAAACGAGGCTAGGGTTTTTAGCACCAAAACAAGGCTAGCATGGAAAAGAGGCTAGGGTTAGGGTTAGGGTTCTGGTTAGGGTTTAGGGTTAGGGTTAGGGTTAGGGTTAGGGTTAGGGTTTGGGGTTAGGGTTAGGGTTAGGGTTTGGGGTTAGGGTTAGGGTTAGGAATAGAGTTAGGGTTAGGGTTAGGGCTAGCACTTAAATAAGGCTAGCATGGAAACGAGGCTGGGACGAAGAGGAGGCTAGGGCTTTTAGCACCAAAACGAGGCTAGCATGGAAACGAGGCTAGGACGCAGACGAGGCTAGGATTTTTAGCACCAAAACGAGTCTAGCATGGAAACGAGAGTAGGACGAAAACGAAGCTAGGACGGAAACAAAACGAGGCTAGCGTGAAAACGAAGCTGGGACGAAAAAGAGGCTAGGACGAAATCGAGGCTAGCATGGAAACGAAGCTAGAAGGAAAACAAGTCTAGGGCTTTGAGATCCAAAACGTGGCTTGCATGGAAACGAAGCTAGGACGAAAACGAGGCTAGGACGAAAACAAGGCCATGACGAAAACAAAGCTAGGACGAAAACGAGGCTAGGGTTGTTTGCACCAAAACAAGGCTAGCATGGAAAAGAGGCTAGGACAAAAACCAGGCTAGGACGAAAACGAGGCTAGGAAGGAAACGAAGCTAGGAGGAAAACGAGGCTAGGAAGAAAACGAGGCTAGGAGAAAAACGAGGTTAGGGGTTTTAGCACCAAAATGAGGCTTGCACGGAAAAGAGGCTAGGACGAAAACGAGGATTAGGCTTTTAGCACCTAAATGAGGCTAGCATGTAAAAGAGGTTAGGACGAAAACGAGGCTAGGACGAAAACGAAGCTAGCATGGAAACGAAGCTAGGAGAGAAACGAGGCTAGGACGAAAACGAGGCTAGTACGAAAACGAGGCTAGAACGAAAACGAGGCTAGGGTTTTTAGCACCAAAACAAGGCTAGCATGGAAAAGAGGCTAGGGTTAGGGTTAGGGTTAGGGTTCTGGTTAGGGTTAGGGTTTAGGGTTAGTGTTAGGGTTAGGGTTTGGGGTTAGGGTTAGGGTTAGGGTTAGGGTTATGGTTAGCACTGAAGCGAGACTAGCATGGAAACGAGACTGGGACGAAGACGACGCTAGGGCTTTTAGCACCAAAACGAGGCTAGCATGGAAACGAGGCTAGTACACGGACGAGGCTAGGACTTTTTGCACCAAAACAAGGCTAGCATGGAAAAGAGGCTAGGACAAAAGCCAGGCTAGGACGAAAACGAGGTTAGGAAGGAAACGAAGCTAAGAGGAAAACGAAGCTAGGAAGAAAACGAGGCTAGGAGGAAAACGAGGCTAGGGCTTTCGGCACCTAAATGAGGCTAGCATGAAAAAGAGGTTAGGACGAAAACGAGGCTAGGACGAAAACAGCGCTAGTATGGAAACGAAGCTAGGAGGAAAACGAGGCTAGGACGAAAACGAGGCTAGTACGAAAACGAGGCTAGGGTTTTTAGCACCAAAACAAGGCTAGCATGGAAAAGAGGCTAGGGTTAGGGTTAGGGTTAGGGTTCTGGTTAGGGTTAGGGTTTAGGGTTAGGGTTAGGGTTTGGGGTTAGGGTTAGGGTTAGGGTTAGGGTTAGGGTTTGGGGTTAGGGTTAGGAATAGAGTTAGGGTTAGGGTTAGCACTTAAATAAGGCTAGCATGGAAACGAGGCTGGGACGAAGAGGAGGCTAGGGCTTTTAGCACCAAAACGAGGCTAGCATGGAAACGAGGCTAGGACGCAGACGAGGCTAGGACTTTTAGCACCAAAACGAGTCTAGCATGGAAACGAGAGTAGGACGAAAACGAAGCTAGGACGGAAACAAAACGAGGCTAGCGTGAAAACGAAGCTGGGACGAAAAAGAGGCTAGGACGAAATCGAGGCTAGCATGGAAACGAAGCTAGAAGGAAAACGAGTCTAGGGCTTTTAGATCCAAAACGTGGCTTGCATGGAAACGAAGCTAGGACGAAAACGAGGCTAGTACGAAAACAAAGCCATGACGAAAACAAAGCTAGGACCAAAACGAGGCTAGGGTTGTTTGCACCAAAACAAGGCTAGCATGGAAAAGAGGCTAGGACAAAAACCAGGCTAGGACGAAAACGAGGCTAGGAAGGAAACGAAGCTAGGAGGAAAACGAGGCTAGGAAGAAAACGGGCTAGGAGAAAAACGATTAGGGCTTTTAGCACCAAAATGAGGCTTGCACGGAAAAGAGGCTAGGACGAAAACGAGGATTAGGCTTTTAGCACCTAAATGAGGCTAGCATGAAAAAGAGTTAGGACGAAAACGAGGCTAGGACAAAAACGAAGCTAGCACGGAAACGAAGCTAGGAGAAAAACGAGGCTAGGACGAAAACGAGGCTAGTACGAAAACGAGGCTAGGGTTTTTAGCACCAAAACAAGGCTAGCATGGAAAAGAGGCTAGGGTTAGGGTTAGGGTTAGGGTTTAGGGTTAGGGTTAGGGTTTGGGGTTAGGGTTAGGGTTAGGGTTATGGTTAGCACTTAAACGAGACTAGCATGGAAACGAGACTGGGACGAAGACGACGCTAGGGCTTTTAGCACCAAAACGAGGCTAGCATGGAAACGAGGCTAGTACACGGACGAGGCTAGGACTTTTTGCACCAAAACAAGGCTAGCATGGAAAAGAGGCTAGGACAAAACCAGGCTAGACGAAAACGAGGTTAGGAAGGAAACGAAGCTAGAGGAAAACGAGCTAGGAAGAAAACGAGCTAGGACGAAAACGAGGCTAGGGCTTTCGGCACCTAAATGAGGCTAGCATGAAAAAGAGGTTAGGACGAAAACGAGGCTAGGACGAAAACAGCGCTAGTATGGAAACGAAGCTAGGAGGAAAACGAGGCTAGGACGAAAACGAGGCTAGTACGAAAACGAGGCTAGGGTTTTTAGCACCAAAACAAGGCTAGCATGGAAAAGAGGCTAGGGTTAGGGTTAGGGTTCTGGTTAGGGTTAGGGTTTAGGGTTAGGGTTAGGGTTAGGGTTAGGGTTAGGGTTTGGGTTAGGGTTAGGAATAGGGTTAGGGTTAGGGTTAGCACTTAAATAAGGCTAGCATGGAAACGAGGCTGGGACGAAGAGGAGGTTAGGGCTTTTAGCACCAAAACGAGGCTAGCATGGAAACGAGGCTGGGACGCAGACGAGGCTAGGACTTTTAGCACCAAAACGAGTCTAGCATGGAAACGAGAGTAGGACGAGAGCTAGACGGAAACAAAACGAGGCTAGCTTGAAACGAAGCGGACGAAAAGAGGCTAGGAAAGTCGAGGCTAGCATGGAAACGAAGTAGAAGGAAAACAAGCTAGGGCTTTGAGATCCAAAACGTGGCTTGCATGGAAACGAAGCTAGGACGAAACGAGGCTAGGACGAAACAAGGCCATGAGAAACGAAGCTAGGGAAAACGAGACTAGGTTGCTTTGCACCAAAACGGCTGCATGGAAAGAAGCTAGGACGAAAACGAGGCTAGGACGAAAACAAGGCCATGACGAAAACAAAGCTAGGACGAAAACGAGGCTAGGGTTGTTTGCACCAAAACAAGGCTAGCATGGAAAAGAGGCTAGGACAAAAACCAGGCTAGGACGAAAACGAGGCTAGGAAGGAAACGAAGCTAGGAGGAAAACGAGGCTAGGAAAAAACGAGGCTAGGAGAAAAACGAGGTTAGGGCTTTTAGCACCAAAATGAGGCTTGCACGGAAAAGAGGCTAGGACGAAAACGAGGATTAGGCTTTTAGCACCTAAATGAGGCTAGCATGTAAAAGAGGTTAGGACGAAAACGAGGCTAGGACGAAAACGAAGCTAGCATGGAAACGAAGCTAGGAGAGAAACGAGGCTAGGACGAAAACGAGGCTAGTACGAAAACGAGGCTAGAACGAAAACGAGGCTAGGGTTTTTAGCACCAAAACAAGGCTAGCATGGAAAAGAGGCTAGGGTTAGGGTTAGGGTTAGGGTTAGGGTTCTGGTTAGGGTTAGGGTTTAGGGTTAGTGTTAGGGTTAGGGTTTGGGGTTAGGGTTAGGGTTAGGGTTAGGGTTATGGTTAGCACTGAAGCGAGACTAGCATGGAAACGAGACTGGGACGAAGACGACGCTAGGGCTTTTAGCACCAAAACGAGGCTAGCATGGAAACGAGGCTAGTACACGGACGAGGCTAGGACTTTTTGCACCAAAACAAGGCTAGCATGGAAAAGAGGCTAGGACAAAAGCCAGGCTAGGACGAAAACGAGGTTAGGAAGGAAACGAAGCTAAGAGGAAAACGAAGCTAGGAAGAAAACGAGGCTAGGAGGAAAACGAGGCTAGGGCTTTCGGCACCTAAATGAGGCTAGCATGAAAAAGAGGTTAGGACGAAAACGAGGCTAGGACGAAAACAGCGCTAGTATGGAAACGAAGCTAGGAGGAAAACGAGGCTAGGACGAAAACGAGGCTAGTACGAAACGAGGCTAGGGTTTTTAGCACCAAAACAAGGCTAGCATGGAAAAGAGGCTAGGGTTAGGGTTAGGGTTAGGGTTCTGGTTAGGGTTAGGGTTTAGGGTTAGGGTTAGGGTTTGGGGTTAGGGTTAGGGTTAGGGTTAGGGTTTGGGGTTAGGGTTAGGAATAGAGTTAGGGTTAGGGTTAGCACTTAAATAAGGCTAGCATGGAAACGAGGCTGGGACGAAGAGGAGGCTAGGGCTTTTAGCACCAAAACGAGGCTAGCATGGAAACGAGGCTAGGACGCAGACGAGGCTAGGACTTTTAGCACCAAAACGAGTCTAGCATGGAAACGAGAGTAGGACGAAAACGAAAGCTAGGACGGAAACAAAACGAGGCTAGCGTGAAAACGAAGCTGGGACGAAAAAGAGGCTAGGACGAAATCGAGGCTAGCATGGAAACGAAGCTAGAAGGAAAACGAGTCTAGGGCTTTTAGATCCAAAACGTGGCTTGCATGGAAACGAAGCTAGGACGAAAACGAGGCTAGTACGAAAACAAAGCCATGACGAAAACAAAGCTAGGACCAAAACGAGGCTAGGGTTGTTTGCACCAAAACAAGGCTAGCATGGAAAAGAGGCTAGGACAAAAACCAGGCTAGGACGAAAACGAGGCTAGGAAGGAAACGAAGCTAGGAGGAAAACGAGGCTAGGAAGAAAACGGGGCTAGGAGAAAAACGAGGTTAGGGCTTTTAGCACCAAAATGAGGCTTGCACGGAAAAGAGGCTAGGACGAAAACGAGGATTAGGCTTTTAGCACCTAAATGAGGCTAGCATGAAAAAGAGGTTAGGACGAAAACGAGGCTAGGACAAAAACGAAGCTAGCACGGAAACGAAGCTAGGAGAAAAACGAGGCTAGGACGAAAACGAGGCTAGTACGAAAACGAGGCTAGGGTTTTTAGCACCAAAACAAGGCTAGCATGGAAAAGAGGCTAGGGTTAGGGTTAGGGTTAGGGTTTAGGGTTAGGGTTAGGGTTAGGGTTTGGGGTTAGGGTTAGGGTTAGGGTTATGGTTAGCACTTAAACGAGACTAGCATGGAAACGAGACTGGGACGAAGACGACGCTAGGGCTTTTAGCACCAAAACGAGGCTAGCATGGAAACGAGGCTAGTACACGGACGAGGCTAGGACTTTTTGCACCAAAACAAGGCTAGCATGGAAAAGAGGCTAGGACAAAAGCCAGGACGAAAACGAGGTTAGGAAGGAAACGAAGCTAAGAGGAAAACGAAGCTAGGAAGAAAACGAGGCTAGGAGGAAAACGAGGCTAGGGCTTTCGGCACCTAAATGAGGCTAGCATGAAAAAGAGGTTAGGACGAAAACGAGGCTAGGACGAAAACAGCGCTAGTATGGAAACGAAGCTAGGAGGAAAACGAGGCTAGGACGAAAACGAGGCTAGTACGAAAACGAGGCTAGGGTTTTTAGCACCAAAACAAGGCTAGCATGGAAAAGAGGCTAGGGTTAGGGTTAGGGTTCTGGTTAGGGTTAGGGTTTAGGGTTAGGGTTAGGGTTAGGGTTTGGGGTTAGGGTTAGGGTTAGTGTTAGGCTTAGGGTTAGGGTTTGGGGTTAGGGTTAGGAATAGAGTTAGGGTTAGGGTTAGCACTTAAATAAGGCTAGCATGGAAACGAGGCTGGGACGAAGAGGAGGCTAGGGCTTTTAGCACCAAAACGAGGCTAGCATGGAAACGAGGCTAGGACGACGAGGCTAGGACTTTTAGCACCAAACGAGTCTAGCATGGAAACGAGAGTAGGACGAAAACGAAGCTAGGACGGAAACAAAACGAGGCTAGCGTGAAAACGAAGCTGGGACGAAAAAGAGGCTAGGACGAAATCGAGGCTAGCATGGAAACGAAGCTAGAAGGAAAACGAGTCTAGGGCTTTTAGATCCAAAACGTGGCTTGCATGGAAACGAAGCTAGGACGAAAACGAGGCTAGTACGAAAACAAAGCCATGACGAAAACAAAGCTAGGACCAAAACGAGGCTAGGGTTGTTTGCACCAAAACAAGGCTAGCATGGAAAAGAGGCTAGGACAAAAACCAGGCTAGGACGAAAACGAGGCTAGGAAGGAAACGAAGCTAGGAGGAAAACGAGGCTAGGAAGAAAACGGGGCTAGGAGAAAACGAGGTTAGGGCTTTTAGCACCAAAATGAGGCTTGCACGGAAAGAGGCTAGGACGAAAACGAGGATTAGGCTTTTAGCACCTAAATGAGGCTAGCATGAAAGAGAGTTAGGACGAAAACGAGGCTAGGACAAAAACGAAGCTAGCACGGAAACGAAGCTAGGAGAAAACGAGGCTAGGACGAAAACGAGGCTAGTACGAAAACGAGGCTAGGGTTTTAGCACCAAAACAAGGCTAGCATGGAAAAGAGGCTAGGGTTAGGTTAGGGTTTAGGGTTAGGGTTAGGGTTAGGGTTTGGGTTAGGTTAGGGTTAGGGTTATGTTAGCACTTAAACGAGACTAGCATGGAAACGAGACTGGGACGAAGACGACGCTAGGCTTTTAGCACCAAAACGAGGCTAGCATGGATACGAGGCTAGGACACGGACGAGGCTAGGACTTTTAGCACCAAAACAAGGCTAGCATGGAAAAGAGGCTAGGACAAAAGCCAGGCTAGGACGAAAACGAGGTTAGGAAGGAAACGAAGCTAGGAAAAAACGAAGCTAGGAAGAAAACGAGGCTAGGAGGAAACGAGGCTAGGGCTTTCGGCACCTAAATGAGGCTAGCATGAAAAAGAGGTTAGGACGAAAACGAGGCTAGGACGAAAACAGCGCTAGTATGGAAACGAAGCTAGGAGGAAAACGAGGCTAGGACGAAAACGAGGCTAGTACGAAAACGAGGCTAGGATTTTTAGCACCAAAACAAGGCTAGCATGGAAAAGAGGCTAGGGTTAGGGTTAGGGTTAGGTTCTGGTTAGGGTTAGGGTTTAGGTTAGGTTAGGGTTTGGGTTAGGTTAGGGTTAGGGTTTGGGTTAGGTTAGGTTAGGAATAGAGTTAGGGTTAGGGTTAGCACTTAAATAAGGCTAGCATGGAAACGAGGCTGGGACAAAGAGGAGGCTAGGGCTTTTAGCACCAAAACGAGGCTAGCATGGAAACGAGGCTAGGACGCAAACGAGGCTAGGACTTTTAGCACCAAAACGAGTCTAGCATGGAAACGAGAGTAGGACGAAAACGAAGCTAGGACGGAAACAAAACGAGGCTAGCGTGAAAACGAAGCTGGGACGAAAAAGAGGCTAGGACGAAATCGAGGCTAGCATGGAAACGAAGCTAGAAGGAAAACAAGTCTAGGGCTTTGAGATCCAAAACGTGGCTTGCATGGAAACGAAGCTAGGACGAAAACGAGGCTAGGACGAAAACAAGCCATGACGAAAACAAAGCTAGGACGAAAACGAGGCTAGGGTTGTTTGCACCAAAACAAGGCTAGCATGGAAAAGAGGCTAGGACAAAAACCAGGCTAGGACGAAAACGAGGTTAGGAAGGAAACGAAGCTAGGAGGAAAACGAAGCTAGGACGAAAACGAGGTTAGGAAGGAAACGAGGCTAGGAGGAAAACGAAGCTAGGAAGAAAACGAGGCTAGGAGGAAAACGAGGCTAGGGCTTTCGGCACCTAAATGAGGCTAGCATGAAAAAGAGGTTAGGACGAAAACGAGGCTAGGACGAAAACAGCGCTAGTATGGAAACGAAGCTAGGAGGAAAACGAGGCTAGGACGAAAACGAGGCTAGTACGAAAACGAGGCTAGGGTTTTTAGCACCAAAACAAGGCTAGCATGGAAAAGAGGCTAGGGTTAGGGTTAGGGTTCTGGTTAGGGTTAGGGTTTAGGGTTAGGGTTAGGGTTAGGGTTTGGGGTTAGGGTTAGGGTTAGTGTTAGGCTTAGGGTTAGGGTTTGGGGTTAGGGTTAGGAAAATGAGGCTTGCACGGAAAAGAGGCTAGGACGAAAACGAGGATTAGGCTTTTAGCACCTAAATGAGGCTAGCATGAAAGAGAGGTTAGGACGAAAACGAGGCTAGGACAAAAACGAAGCTAGCACGGAAACGAAGCTAGGAGAAAAACGAGGCTAGGACGAAAACGAGGCTAGTACGAAAACGAGGCTAGGGTTTTTAGCACCAAAACAAGGCTAGCATGGAAAAGAGGCTAGGGTTAGGGTTAGGGTTAGGGTTTAGGGTTAGGGTTAGGGTTAGGGTTTGGGTTAGGGTTAGGGTTAGGGTTATGGTTAGCACTTAAACGAGACTAGCATGGAAACGAGACTGGGACGAAGACGACGCTAGGGCTTTTAGCACCAAAACGAGGCTAGCATGGATACGAGGCTAGGACACGGACGAGGCTAGGACTTTTAGCACCAAAACAAGGCTAGCATGGAAAAGAGGCTAGGACAAAAGCCAGGCTAGGACGAAAACGAGGTTAGGAAGGAAACGAAGCTAGGAAGAAAACGAAGCTAGGAAGAAAACGAGGCTAGGAGGAAAACGAGGCTAGGGCTTTCGGCACCTAAATGAGGCTAGCATGAAAAGAGGTTAGGACGAAAACGAGGCTAGGACGAAACAGCGCTAGTATGGAAACGAAGCTAGGAGGAAAACGAGGCTAGGACGAAAACGAGGCTAGTACGAAAACGAGGCTAGGATTTTTAGCACCAAACAAGGCTAGCATGGAAAAGAGGCTAGGGTTAGGGTTAGGGTTAGGGTTCTGGTTAGGGTTAGGGTTTAGGGTTAGGGTTAGGGTTTGGGTTAGGGTTAGGGTTAGGGTTTGGGGTTAGGGTTAGGGTTAGGAATAGAGTTAGGGTTAGGGTTAGCACTTAAATAAGGCTAGCATGGAAACGAGGCTGGGACAAAGAGGAGGCTAGGGCTTTTAGCACCAAAACGAGGCTAGCATGGAAACGAGGCTAGGACGCAAACGAGGCTAGGACTTTTAGCACCAAAACGAGTCTAGCATGGAAACGAGAGTAGGACGAAAACGAAGCTAGGACGGAAACAAACGAGGCTAGCGTGAAAACGAAGCTGGGACGAAAAAGAGGCTAGGACGAAATCGAGGCTAGCATGGAAACGAAGCTAGAAGGAAAACAAGTCTAGGGCTTTGAGATCCAAAACGTGGCTTGCATGGAAACGAAGCTAGGACGAAAACGAGGCTAGGACGAAAACAAGGCCATGACGAAAACAAAGCTAGGACGAAAACGAGGCTAGGGTTGTTTGCACCAAAACAAGGCTAGCATGGAAAAGAGGCTAGGACAAAAACCAGGCTAGGACGAAAACGAGGTTAGGAAGGAAACGAAGCTAGGAGGAAAACGAAGCTAGGAAGAAAACGAGGCTAGGAGGAAAACGAGGCTAGGGCTTTCGGCACCTAAATGAGGCTAGCATGAAAAAGAGGTTAGGACGAAAACGAGGCAAGGACGAAAACAGCGCTAGTATGGAAACGAAGCTAGGAGGAAAATGAGGCTAGGACGAAAACGAGGCTAGTACGAAAACGAGGCTAGGGTTTTTAGCACTAAAACAAGGCTAGCATGGAAAAGAGGCTAGGGTTAGGGTTAGGGTTCTGGTTAGGGTTTAGGGTTAGGGTTAGGGTTAGGGTTAGGGTTTGGGGTTAGGGTTAGGGTTAGGGTTTGGGTTAGGGTTAGGGTTAGGAATAGAGTTAGGGTTAGGGTTAGGGCTAGCACTTAAATAAGGCTAGCATGGAAACGAGGCTGGGACGAAGAGGAGGCTAGGGCTTTTAGCACCAAAACGAGGCTAGCATGGAAACGAGGCTAGGACGCAGACGAGGCTAGGACTTTTAGCACCAAAACGAGTCTAGCATGGAAACGAGAGTAGGACGAAAGCGAAGCTAGGACGGAAACAAAACGAGGCTAGCGTGAAAACGAAGCTGGGACGAAAAAGAGGCTAGGACGAAATCGAGGCTAGCATGGAAACGAAGCTAGAAGGAAAACAAGTCTAGGGCTTTGAGATCCAAAACGTGGCTTGCATGGAAACGAAGCTAGGACGAAAACGAGGCTAGGACGAAAACAAGGCCATGACGAAAACAAAGCTAGGACGAAAACGAGGCTAGGGTTGTTTGCACCAAAACAAGGCTAGCATGGAAAAGAGGTTAGGACGAAAACGAGACTAGGACGAAAACGAAGCTAGCATGGAAACGAAGCTAGGAGGAAAACGAGGCTAGGACGAAAACGAGGCTAGTACGAAAACGAGGCTAGGGTTTTTAGCACCAAAACAAGGCTAGCATGGAAAAGAGGCTAGGGTTAGGGTTAGGAGTAGGGTTCTGGTTAGGGTTAGGGTTTAGGGTTAGGGTTAGGGTTTGGGGTTAGGGTTAGGGTTAGGGTTAGGGTTAGGGTTATGGTTAGCACTGAAACGAGACTAGCATGGAAACGAGACTGGGACGAAGACGACGCTAGGGTTGTTTGCACCAAAACAAGGCTAGCATGGAAAAGAGGCTAGGACAAAAGCCAGGCTAGGACGAAAACGAGGTTAGGAAGGAAACGAAGCTAAGAGGAAAACGAAGCTAGGAAGAAAACGAGGCTAGGAGGAAAACGAGGCTAGGGCTTTCGCACCTAAATGAGGCTAGCATGAAAAAGAGGTTAGGACGAAAACGAGGTTAGGACGAAAACAGCGCTAGTATGGAAACGAAGCTAGGAGGAAAACGAGGCTAGGACGAAAACGAGGCTAGGACGAAAACGAGGCTAGTACGAAAACGAGGCTAGGGTTTTTAGCACCAAAACAAGGCTAGCATGGAAAAGAGGCTAGGTTAGGGTTAGGGTTCTGGTTAGGGTTAGGGTTTAGGGTTAGGGTTAGGGTTTGGGGTTAGGGTTAGGGTTAGGGTTAGGTTGGGGTTAGGGTTAGGGTTAGGAATAGAGTTAGGGTTAGGGTTAGGGCTAGCACTTAAATAAGGCTAGCATGGAAACGAGGCTGGGACGAAGAGGAGGCTAGGGCTTTTAGCACCAAAACGAGGCTAGCATGGAAACGAGGCTAGGACGCAGACGAGGCTAGGACTTTTAGCACCAAAACGAGTCTAGCATGGAAACGAGAGTAGGACGAAAACGAAGCTAGGACGGAAACAAAACGAGGCTAGCGTGAAAACGAAGCTGGGACGAAAAAGAGGCTAGGACGAAATCGAGGCTAGCATGGAAACGAAGCTAGAAGGAAAACGAGTCTAGGGCTTTTAGATCCAAAACGTGGCTTGCATGGAAACGAAGCTAGGACGAAAACGAGGCTAGTACGAAAACAAAGCCATGACGAAAACAAAGCTAGGACCAAAACGAGGCTAGGGTTGTTTGCACCAAAACAAGGCTAGCATGGAAAAGAGGCTAGGACAAAAACCAGGCTAGGACGAAAACGAGGCTAGGAAGGAAACGAAGCTAGGAGGAAAACGAGGCTAGGAAGAAACGGGGCTAGGAGAAAAACGAGGTTAGGGCTTTTAGCACCAAAATGAGGCTTGCACGGAAAAGAGGCTAGGACGAAAACGAGGATTAGGCTTTTAGCACCTAAATGAGGCTAGCATGAAAAAGAGGTTAGGACGAAAACGAGGCTAGGACAAAACGAAGCTAGCACGGAAACGAAGCTAGGAGAAAAACGAGGCTAGGACGAAAACGAGGCTAGTACGAAAACGAGGCTAAGAGGAAAACGAGGCTAAGAACAAAACGAGGCTAGGAAGATAACGAGGCTAGGGTTTTTAGTACCAAACAATGCTAGCATGGAAACGAGGCTAGGACGAAAACAAGGTCTGCGTAAACGACGCTAGGTCTTTTGGCACTAAAACGAGGCTAGCATGGAAATGAGGCTAAGAATGAAAACGAGGCTAGGGCTTTACCACCAAAACGAGGCTTGCACGGAAAAGATGCTAGAACGAAGACGAGGCTGGGGCTTTTAGCACCAAAACGAGGCCAGCAACGGAAAGGAGTGTAGGACGAAAACGACACTAGCACGAAAACGAGGCTAGCATGGAAACCTGGCTAGAAGGAAACCAAGCTAAGGCTTTTAGCACCTAAATGAGGCTAGCATGAAAACGAGGCAAAGACGAAGATGATGCTAGGGCTTCTAGCACCAAAACGAGGCTAGCATAGAAACGGGGTTTGGAAGAAAACGAGGCAAAGAGGAAAACGAGACTAGGACGAAAATGAGGCTATGGCTTTTAGCACCAAAACGAGGCTAGTATGGAAACGAGGCTAGGACTAAGACGAGGCTAGGGCTTTTAGCACCGAAACGAGGCTAGCATGGAAACGAGAGTAGGACGAAAACGAAGCTAGGACGGAAACAAAACGAGGCTAGCGTGAAAACGAAGCTGGGACAAAAAGAGGCTAGGACGAAATCGAGGCTAGCATGGAAACGAAGCTAGAAGGAAAACGAGTCTAGGGCTTTTAGATCCAAAACGTGGCTTGCATGGAAACGAAGCTAGGACGAAAACGAGGCTAGTACGAAAACAAAGCCATGACGAAAACAAAGCTAGGACCAAAACGAGGCTAGGGTTGTTTGCACCAAAACAAGGCTAGCATGGAAAAGAGGCTAGGACAAAAACCAGGCTAGGACGAAAACGAGGCTAGGAAGGAAACGAAGCTAGGAGGAAAACGAGGCTAGGAAGAAAACGGGGCTAGGAGAAAAACGAGGTTAGGGCTTTTAGCACCAAAATGAGGCTTGCACGGAAAAGAGGCTAGGACGAAAACGAGGATTAGGCTTTTAGCACCTAAATGAGGCTAGCATGAAAAAGAGGTTAGGACGAAACGAGCTAGGACAAAAACGAAGCTAGCACGGAAACGAAGCTAGGAGAAAAACGAGGCTAGGACGAAAACGAGGCTAGTACGAAAACGAGGCTAAGAGGAAAACGAGGCTAAGAACAAAACGAGGCTAGGAAGATAACGAGGCTAGGGTTTTTAGTACCAAAACAATGCTAGCATGGAAACGAGGCTAGGACGAAAACAAGGGTCTGGCGTAAACGACGCTAGGTCTTTTGGCACTAAAACGAGGCTAGCATGGAAATGAGGCTAAGAATGAAAACGAGGCTAGGGCTTTACCACCAAAACGAGGCTTGCACGGAAAAGATGCTAGAACGAAGACGAGGCTGGGGCTTTTAGCACCAAAACGAGGCCAGCAACGGAAAGGAGTGTAGGACGAAAACGACACTAGCACGAAAACGAGGCTAGCATGGAAACCTGGCTAGAAGGAAACCAAGCTAAGGCTTTTAGCACCTAAATGAGGCTAGCATGAAAACGAGGCAAAGACGAAGATGATGCTAGGGCTTCTAGCACCAAAACGAGGCTAGCATAGAAACGGGGTTTGGAAGAAAACGAGGCAAAGAGGAAAACGAGACTAGGACGAAAATGAGGCTAGGGCTTTTAGCACCAAAACGAGGCTAGCATGGAAACGAGGCTAGGACTAAGACGAGGCTAGGGCTTTTAGCACCGAAACGAGGCTAGCATGGAAACGAGAGTAGGACGAAAACGAAGCTAGGACGGAAACAAAACGAGGCTAGCGTGAAAACGAAGCTGGGACAAAAAAGAGGCTAGGACGAAATCGAGGCTAGCATGGAAACGAAGCTAGAAGGACAACGAGTCTAGGGCTTTTAGGTCCAAAACGTGGCTTGCATGGAAACGAAGCTAGGACGAAAAAAAGGCTAGGACGAAAACAAGTCTATGACGAAAACAAGGCTAGGAAGAAAACGAGGCTAGGGTTTTTAGCACCAAAACAAGGCTAGAATGGAAAAGAGGCTAGGACAAAGACGAGGCTGGGGCTTTTAGCACCAAAACGAGGCCAGCAACGGAAAGGAGAGTAGGACGAAAACGACACTAGGACGAAAACGAGGCTAGCATGGAAACCTGGCTTGAAGGAAAACGAGGCTAGGGCTTTTAGCAACAAAACGAGGCTTGCATGGAAAAAAGGCTAGGACAAAAACGAGGCTAGGGTTTAGCACCAAAACGAGGCTAGCATAGAAACGGGGTTTGGAAGAAAACGAGGCAAAGAGGAAAACGAGACTAGGACGAAAATGAGGCTATGGTTTTTAGCACCAAAACGAGGCTAGTATGGAAACGAGGCTAGGACAAAGACGAGGCTAGGGCTTTTAGCACCAAAACGAGGCTAGCATGGAAACGAGGCTAGGACGAAAAAGAGGCTAGGACGAAATCGAGGCTAGGATGAAAACGAAGCTAGGAGGAAAACAAGGCCAGGACGAAAACGAGGCTAATACGAAAACGAGGCTAGGGTTTTTAGCATCAAAACAAGGCTAGCATGGAAAAGAGCTAGGAGGAAAACGAGGCTAGGGTTTTAGCACCAAAACGAGGCTAGCATGGAAACGAGGCTAGGTTAGGTTAGGGTTAGGGTTTGGGGTTAGGGTTTGGGTTAGGGTTAGGAATAGGGTTAGGGTTAGGGTTAGGGTTAGCACTTAAATAAGGCTAGCATGGAAACGAGGCTGGGACGAAGAGGAGGTTAGGGCTTTTAGCACCAAAACGAGGCTAGCCTGGAAACGAGGCTGGGACGCAGACGAGCCTAGGACTTTTAGCACCAAAACGAGTCTAGCATGGAAACGAGAGTAGGACGAAAACGAAGCTAGGACGGAAACAAAACGAGGCTAGCGTGAAAACAAAGCTGGGACGAAAAAGAGGTTAGGACGAAATCGAGGCTAGCACGGAAACGAAGCTAGAAGGAAAACGAGTCTAGGGCTTTTAGCTCCAAAACGTGGCTTGCATGGAACAGAAGCTAGGACAAAAACGACGCTAGGACGTAAACAAGGCCATGACGAAAACAAAGCTAGGACGAAAACGAGGCTAGGGTTGTTTGCACCAAAACAAGGCTAGCATGGAAAAGAGGCTAGGACAAAAACCAGGCTAGGACGAAAACGAGGCTAAGAAGGAAACGAAGCTGGGAGGAAAACGAGGCTAGGAATAAAACGAGGCTAGGAGGAAAACGAGGCTAGGGCTTTCGGCACCTAAATGAGGCTAGCATGAAAAAGAGGTTAGGACGAAAACGAGGCAAGGACGAAAACAGCGCTAGTATGGAAACGAAGCTAGGAGGAAATGAGGCTAGACGAAAACGAGGCTAGTACGAAAACGAGGCTAGGGTTTTTAGCACTAAAACAAGGCTAGCATGGAAAAGAGGCTAGGGTTAGGTTAGGGTTCTGGTTAGGTTTAGGGTTAGGGTTAGGTTAGGGTTAGGGTTTGGGGTTAGGGTTAGGGTTAGGTTTGGGGTAGGGTTAGGGTTAGAATAGAGTTAGGGTTAGGGTTAGGCTAGCACTTAAATAAGGCTAGCATGGAAACGAGGCTGGACGAAGAGAGGCTAGGGCTTTTAGCACCAAAACGAGGCTAGCATGGAAACGAGGCTAGGACGCAGACGAGGCTAGGACTTTTAGCACCAAAACGAGTCTAGCAGGAAACGAGAGTAGGACGAAGCGAAGCTAGACGGACAAAACGAGGCTAGCGTGAAACGAAGCTGGACGAAAAAGAGGCTAGACGAAATCGAGGCTAGCATGGAAACGAAGCTAGAAGGAAAACAAGTCTAGGGCTTTGAGATCCAAAACGTGGCTTGCATGGAAACGAAGCTAGGACGAAAACGAGGCTAGACGAAAAACAAGCCATGACGAAAACAAGCTAGGACGAAAACGAGGCTAGGGTTGTTTGCACCAAAACAAGGGCTAGCATGGAAAAGAGTTAGGACGAAACGAGACTAGGACGAAAACAAGCTAGCATGGAACGAAGCTAGGAGGAAAACAGGCTAGACGAAAACGAGGCTAGTACGAAAACGAGCTAGGTTTTTAGCACCAAAACAAGGCTAGCATGGAAAAGAGCTAGGTTAGGGTTAGAGTAGGGTTCTGGTTAGGGGTTTAGGGTTAGGGTTAGGGTTTGGGGTTAGTAGGTTAGTTAGTTAGGTTATGGTTAGACTAAACGAGACTAGCATGAAAGAGATGGGACGAAGACGACGCTAGGGTTGTTTGCACCAAAACAAGGCTAGCATGGAAAAGAGGCTAGACAAAACCAGGCTAGACGAAAACGAGTTAGGAAGGAAACGAAGCTAAGAGGAAAACGAAGCTAGGAAGAAAACGAGGCTAGGAGGAAAACGAGGCTAGGGCTTTCGGCACCTAAATGAGGCTAGCATGAAAAAGAGGTTAGGACGAAAACGAGGTTAGGACGAAAACAGCGCTAGTATGGAAACGAAGCTAGGAGGAAAACGAGGCTAGGACGAAAACGAGCCTAGGACGAAAACGAGGCTAGTACGAAAACGAGGCTAGGGTTTTTAGCACCAAAACAAGGCTAGCATGGAAAAGAGGCTAGGGTTAGGGTTAGGGTTCTGGTTAGGGTTAGGGTTTAGGGTTAGGGTTAGGGTTTGGGTAGGGTTAGGGTTAGGGTTAGGGTTTGGGGTTAGGGTTAGGGTTAGGAATAGAGTTAGGGTTAGGGTTAGGGCTAGCACTTAAATAAGGCTAGCATGGAAACGAGGCTGGACGAAGAGGAGGCTAGGGCTTTTAGCACCAAAACGAGGCTAGCATGGAAACGAGGCTAGGACGCAGACGAGGCTAGGACTTTTAGCACCAAAACGAGTCTAGCATGGAAACGAGAGTAGGACGAAAACGAAGCTAGGACGGAAACAAAACGAGGCTAGCGTGAAAACGAAGCTGGGACGAAAAAGAGGCTAGGACGAAATCGAGGCTAGCATGGAAACGAAGCTAGAAGGAAAACGAGTCTAGGGCTTTTAGATCCAAACGTGTGGCTTGCATGGAAACGAAGCTAGGACGAAAACGAGGCTAGTACGAACACAAAGCCATGACGAAAACAAAGCTAGGACCAAAACGAGGCTAGGGTTGTTTGCACCAAAACAAGGCTAGCATGGAAAAGAGGCTAGGACAAAAACCAGGCTAGGACGAAAACGAGGCTAGGAAGGAAACGAAGCTAGGAGGAAACGAGGCTAGGAAGAAAACGGGGCTAGGAGAAAAACGAGGTTAGGGCTTTTAGCACCAAAAATGAGGCTTGCACGGAAAAGAGGCTAGGACGAAAACGAGGATTAGGCTTTTAGCACCTAAATGAGGCTAGCATGAAAAAGAGGTTAGGACGAAAACGAGGCTAGGACAAAAACGAAGCTAGCACGGAAACGAAGCTAGGAGAAAAACGAGGCTAGGACGAAAACGAGGCTAGTACGAAAACGAGGCTAAGAGGAAAACGAGGCTAAGAACAAAACGAGGCTAGGAAGATAACGAGGCTAGGGTTTTTAGTACCAAAACAATGCTAGCATGGAAACGAGGCTAGGACGAAAACAAGGGTCCGGCGTAAACGACGCTAGGTCTTTTGGCACTAAAACGAGGCTAGCATGGAAATGAGGCTAAGAATAAAAACGAGGCTAGGGCTTTACCACCAAAACGAGGCTTGCACGGAAAAGATGCTAGAACGAAGACGAGGCTGGGGCTTTTAGCACCAAAACGAGGCCAGCAACGGAAAGGAGTGTAGGACGAAAACGACACTAGCACGAAAACGAGGCTAGCATGGAAACCTGGCTAGAAGGAAACCAAGCTAAGGCTTTTAGCACCTAAATGAGGCTAGCATGAAAACGAGGCAAAGACGAAGATGATGCTAGGGCTTCTAGCACCAAAACGAGGCTAGCATAGAAACGGGGTTTGGAAGAAAACGAGGCAAAGAGGAAAACGAGACTAGGACGAAAATGAGGCTATGGCTTTTAGCACCAAAACGAGGCTAGTATGGAAACGAGGCTAGGACTAAGACGAGGCTAGGGCTTTTAGCACCGAAACGAGGCTAGCATGGAAACGAGAGTAGGACGAAAACGAAGCTAGGACGGAAACAAAACGAGGCTAGCGTGAAAACGAAGCTGGGACAAAAAAGAGGCTAGGACGAAATCGAGGCTAGCATGGAAACGAAGCTAGAAGGACAACGAGTCTAGGGCTTTTAGGTCCAAAACGTGGCTTGCATGGAACAGAAGCTAGGACAAAAACGACGCTAGGACGTAAACAAGGCCATGACGAAAACAAAGCTAGGACGAAAACGAGGCTAGGGTTGTTTGCACCAAAACAAGGCTAGCATGGAAAAGAGGCTAGGACAAAAACCAGGCTAGGACGAAAACGAGGCTAAGAAGGAAACGAAGCTGGGAGGAAAACGAGGCTAGGAATAAAACGAGGCTAGGAGGAAAACGAGGCTAGGGCTTTCGGCACCTAAATGAGGCTAGCATGAAAAAGAGGTTAGGACGAAAACGAGGCAAGGACGAAAACAGCGCTAGTATGGAAACGAAGCTAGGAGGAAAATGAGGCTAGGACGAAAACGAGGCTAGTACGAAAACGAGGCTAGGGTTTTTAGCACTAAAACAAGGCTAGCATGGAAAAGAGGCTAGGGTTAGGGTTAGGGTTCTGGTTAGGGTTTAGGGTTAGGGTTAGGGTTAGGGTTAGGGTTTGGGGTTAGGGTTAGGGTTAGGGTTTGGGGTTAGGGTTAGGGTTAGGAATAGAGTTAGGGTTAGGGTTAGGGCTAGCACTTAAATAAGGCTAGCATGGAAACGAGGCTGGGACGAAGAGGAGGCTAGGGCTTTTAGCACCAAAACGAGGCTAGCATGGAAACGAGGCTAGGACGCAGACGAGGCTAGGACTTTTAGCACCAAAACGAGTCTAGCATGGAAACGAGAGTAGGACGAAAGCGAAGCTAGGACGGAAACAAACGAGGCTAGCGTGAAAACGAAGCTGGGACGAAAAAGAGGCTAGGACGAATCGAGGCTAGCATGGAAACGAAGCTAGAAGGAAAACAAGTCTAGGGCTTTGAGATCCAAAACGTGGCTTGCATGGAAACGAAGCTAGGACGAAAACGAGGCTAGGACGAAAACAAGGCCATGACGAAAACAAAGCTAGGACGAAAACGAGGCTAGGGTTGTTTGCACCAAAACAAGGCTAGCATGGAAAAGAGGTTAGGACGAAAACGAGACTAGGACGAAAACGAAGCTAGCATGGAAACGAAGCTAGGAGGAAAACGAGGCTAGGACGAAAACGAGGCTAGTACGAAAACGAGGCTAGGGTTTTTAGCACCAAAACAAGGCTAGCATGGAAAAGAGGCTAGGGTTAGGGTTAGGAGTAGGGTTCTGGTTAGGGTTAGGGTTTAGGGTTAGGGTTAGGGTTTGGGGTTAGGGTTAGGGTTAGGGTTAGGGTTAGGGTTATGGTTAGCACTGAAACGAGACTAGCATGGAAACGAGACTGGGACGAAGACGACGCTAGGGTTGTTTGCACCAAAACAAGGCTAGCATGGAAAAGAGGCTAGGACAAAAGCCAGGCTAGGACGAAAACGAGGTTAGGAAGGAAACGAAGCTAAGAGGAAAACGAAGCTAGGAAGAAAACGAGGCTAGGAGGAAAACGAGGCTAGGGCTTTCGGCACCTAAATGAGGCTAGCATGAAAAAGAGGTTAGGACGAAAACGAGGTTAGGACGAAAACAGCGCTAGTATGGAAACGAAGCTAGGAGGAAACGAGGCTAGGACGAAAACGAGGCTAGGACGAAAACGAGGCTAGTACGAAAACGAGGCTAGGGTTTTTAGCACCAAAACAAGGCTAGCATGGAAAAGAGGCTAGGGTTAGGGTTAGGGTTCTGGTTAGGGTTAGGGTTTAGGGTTAGGGTTAGGGTTTGGGGTTAGGGTTAGGGTTAGGGTTAGGGTTTGGGGTTAGGGTTAGGGTTAGGAATAGAGTTAGGGTTAGGGTTAGGGCTAGCACTTAAATAAGGCTAGCATGGAAACGAGGCTGGGACGAAGAGGAGGCTAGGGCTTTTAGCACCAAAACGAGGCTAGCATGGAAACGAGGCTAGGACGCAGACGAGGCTAGGACTTTTAGCACCAAAACGAGTCTAGCATGGAAACGAGAGTAGGACGAAAACGAAGCTAGGACGGAAACAAAACGAGGCTAGCGTGAAAACGAAGCTGGGACGAAAAAGAGGCTAGGACGAAATCGAGGCTAGCATGGAAACGAAGCTAGAAGGAAAACGAGTCTAGGGCTTTTAGATCCAAAACGTGGCTTGCATGGAAACGAAGCTAGGACGAAAACGAGGCTAGTACGAAAACAAAGCCATGACGAAAACAAAGCTAGGACCAAAACGAGGCTAGGGTTGTTTGCACCAAAACAAGGCTAGCATGGAAAAGAGGCTAGGACAAAAACCAGGCTAGGACGAAAACGAGGCTAGGAAGGAAACGAAGCTAGGAGGAAAACGAGGCTAGGAAGAAAACGGGGCTAGGAGAAAAACGAGGTTAGGGCTTTTAGCACCAAAATGAGGCTTGCACGGAAAAGAGGCTAGGACGAAAACGAGGATTAGGCTTTTAGCACCTAAATGAGGCTAGCATGAAAAAGAGGTTAGGACGAAAACGAGGCTAGGACAAAAACGAAGCTAGCACGGAAACGAAGCTAGGAGAAAAACGAGGCTAGGACGAAAACGAGGCTAGTACGAAAACGAGGCTAAGAGGAAAACGAGGCTAAGAACAAAACGAGGCTAGGAAGATAACGAGGCTAGGGTTTTTAGTACCAAAACAATGCTAGCATGGAAACGAGGCTAGGACGAAAACAAGGGTCTGGCGTAAACGACGCTAGGTCTTTTGGCACTAAAACGAGGCTAGCATGGAAATGAGGCTAAGAATGAAAACGAGGCTAGGGCTTTACCACCAAAACGAGGCTTGCACGGAAAAGATGCTAGAACGAAGACGAGGCTGGGGCTTTTTAGCACCAAAACGAGGCCAGCAACGGAAAGGAGTGTAGGACGAAAACGACACTAGCACGAAAACGAGGCTAGCATGGAAACCTGGCTAGAAGGAAACCAAGCTAAGGCTTTTAGCACCTAAATGAGGCTAGCATGAAAACGAGGCAAAGACGAAGATGATGCTAGGGCTTCTAGCACCAAAACGAGGCTAGCATAGAAACGGGGTTTGGAAGAAAACGAGGCAAAGAGGAAAACGAGACTAGGACGAAAATGAGGCTATGGCTTTTAGCACCAAAACGAGGCTAGTATGGAAACGAGGCTAGGACTAAGACGAGGCTAGGGCTTTTAGCACCGAAACGAGGCTAGCATGGAAACGAGAGTAGGACGAAAACGAAGCTAGGACGGAAACAAAACGAGGCTAGCGTGAAAACGAAGCTGGGACAAAAAAGAGGCTAGGACGAAATCGAGGCTAGCATGGAAACGAAGCTAGAAGGACAACGAGTCTAGGGCTTTTAGGTCCAAAACGTGGCTTGCATGGAAACGAAGCTAGGACGAAAAAAAGGCTAGGACGAAAACAAGTCTATGACGAAAACAAGGCTAGGAAGAAAACGAGGCTAGGGTTTTTAGCACCAAAACAAGGCTAGAATGGAAAAGAGGCTAGGACAAAGACGAGGCTGGGGCTTTTAGCACCAAAACGAGGCCAGCAACGGAAAGGAGAGTAGGACGAAAACGACACTAGGACGAAAACGAGGCTAGCATGGAAACCTGGCTTGAAGGAAAACGAGGCTAGGGCTTTTAGCAACAAAACGAGGCTTGCATGGAAAAAAGGCTAGGACAAAAACGAGGCTAGGGCATTTAGCACCAAAACGAGGCTAGCATAGAAACGGGGTTTGGAAGAAAACGAGGCAAAGAGGAAAACGAGACTAGGACGAAAATGAGGCTATGGTTTTTAGCACCAAAACGAGGCTAGTATGGAAACGAGGCTAGGACAAAGACGAGGCTAGGGCTTTTAGCACCAAAACGAGGCTAGCATGGAAACGAGGCTAGGACGAAAAAGAGGCTAGGACGAAATCGAGGCTAGGATGAAAACGAAGCTAGGAGGAAAACAAGGCCAGGACGAAAACGAGGCTAATACGAAAACGAGGCTAGGGTTTTTAGCATCAAAACAAGGCTAGCATGGAAAAGAGGCTAGGAGGAAAACGAGGCTAGGGTTTTTAGCACCAAAACGAGGCTAGCATGGAAACGAGGCTAGGGTTAGGGTTAGGGTTAGGGTTTGGGGTTAGGGTTTGGGTTAGGGTTAGGAATAGGGTTAGGGTTAGGGTTAGGGTTAGCACTTAAATAAGGCTAGCATGGAAACGAGGCTGGGACGAAGAGGAGGTTAGGGCTTTTAGCACCAAAACGAGGCTAGCCTGGAAACGAGGCTGGGACGCAGACGAGCCTAGGACTTTTAGCACCAAAACGAGTCTAGCATGGAAACGAGAGTAGGACGAAAACGAAGCTAGGACGGAAACAAAACGAGGCTAGCGTGAAAACAAAGCTGGGACGAAAAAGAGGTTAGGACGAAATCGAGGCTAGCACGGAAACGAAGCTAGAAGGAAAACGAGTCTAGGGCTTTTAGCTCCAAAACGTGGCTTGCATGGAACAGAAGCTAGGACAAAAACGACGCTAGGACGTAAACAAGGCCATGACGAAAACAAAGCTAGGACGAAAACGAGGCTAGGGTTGTTTGCACCAAAACAAGGCTAGCATGGAAAAGAGGCTAGGACAAAAACCAGGCTAGGACGAAAACGAGGCTAAGAAGGAAACGAAGCTGGGAGGAAAACGAGGCTAGGAATAAAACGAGGCTAGGAGATAAACGAGGTTAGGGCTTTTAGCACCAAAATGAGGCTTGCACGGAAAAGAGGCTAGGACGAAAACGAGGCTAAGGCTTTTAGCACCTAAATGAGGCTAGCATGAAAAAGAGGTTAGGACGAAAACGAGACTAGGACGAAAACGAAGCTAGCATGGAAACGAAGCTAGGAGGAAAACGAGGCTAGGACGAAAACGAGGCTAGTACGAAAACGAGGCTAGGGTTTTTAGCACCAAAACAAGGCTAGCATGGAAAAGAGGCTAGGTTAGGGTTAGGGTTGGTTAGGGTTTAGGGTTAGGGTTAGGGTTAGGGTTAGGGTTTGGGTTAGGGTTAGGGTTAGGGTTTGGGGTTAGGGTTAGGGTTAGGAATAGAGTTAGGGTTAGGGTTAGGGCTAGCACTTAAATAAGGCTAGCATGGAAACGAGGCGGGGACGAAGAGGAGGCTAGGGCTTTTAGCACCAAAACGAGGCTAGCATGGAAACGAGGCTAGGACGCAGACGAGGCTAGGACTTTTAGCACCAAAACGAGTCTAGCATGGAAACGAGAGTAGGACGAAAACGAAGCTAGGACGGAAACAAAACGAGGCTAGCGTGAAAACGAAGCTGGGACGAAAAAGAGGCTAGGACGAAGTCGAGGCTAGCATGGAAACGAAGCTAGAAGGAAAACAAGTCTAGGGCTTTGAGATCCAAAACGTGGCTTGCATGGAAACGAAGCTAGGACGAAAACGAGGCTAGGACGAAAACAAGGCCAT